>JARHVA010004300.1:0-317500 GCA_037957365.1 Torreya grandis
ATCCTTAAGTAAATGTTTGGGTCTTTAGATATAAGTAATAGGTCGATGTAGTAGGATTTTAATTATTTGTGCCGACCATACCCTAAACAAGGCTTAATTAGGTAGCAAAAAAAAACAATTTAATTCCATTTTTAGTACTGTATTTGAAGAAGTAATGCATATTAGATTTGAAGATGGTGGGATGTATATCTCTAAAGCATGTAGAAGCTTGGTGTGAAGATAAATATTTATTGTTTGTGAAAATTGTTATTGGAAGCAAAGGTTTGAAGCCTAAGAAGTTGTTGAAAAAGACATATTTTATGAGTTTCTAGAGTAAACCCATCAATGATTAGTTGCATATGTGGTTGGAAGGATGTGAATTTTTTGAATTAAATATACTTGGACTATGGATTTAGTCAAGTAATTTAAGGATTTAGATGAGGAGTGGACATGTGTAATGAAATTACTTAGATAGATTAGCCAATTTATAATAATTGATATAAATATAATTATCAAGGTAAAATCATCAACAATAGATTGCAATAATAAGAGAATAATAGATCAAATCCATACTAAATGTTGACAATAAAGTAGAATACTAGAAATATAAGACTAACACCACTTTGAGATGGAAACCTCCAAAACCATGTAATGAGAATATATTTCATAATACGATATCCAAGTAAAAATATAATGAAATAATAAATAAGGTAATCACTGCAAAGGATCCCATATGGATGTGAGAGCTGAGCCAAGGATAAGTTGTTAGAATACATTAGAGGAAAAGAGGGCATATGGTGGGATTGTATAAAGGTTAAAAAGAATTATTTATTCATGGTGATGTGCACATGTAAGGCTCCTTGTTTGAAGATGATCAATGGGATGATAATTATTATATGTATAAAGGTAAAGAAGATGCAAGATGCACAAAAGGTAAATTAAGATATGCCTTTGATTCACTAGAGGTTTAAACTCACACACATATACATTTAGAGGAATAAATTAATCTATAATTGTTCAAGGTCAATAAATCTACATTGACAATTCATGGATATTTTATTTTGGAATAAATTTTATTTCAACTTATGAAGGAAAAAGTTAATACGTGTGTAGAAAGAGAGTGCACACAAGAAATAATGGGGAAGATAGTTATTGCATAAAAAAGAGTGTATAATACATAAGGTCCATTGGGTGGAGTGATTAGTCCATCAATGAACCAAAAAATTTCAAGTAATGAAGGAAGTATACAAGGGAGCTTATGTTGAATATAAATACAAAAGGAGGGACTCATAGTGGACTAGGAAGAGGTATTGCATATGGGAGAAATACTCAATGACAACAACAACAACAACAACAATAAGTAGTGACTCATCTGACAATTTTTTACAAAATTTTGATGAAATTACCATAATATATGGGATCAAGGATGCCACATAACACATTAATAAATGTGAGATCATGTGTTGTGAAGGGAGTCAAAACATAGAATAAAAAACTAGCTAAGTTATGATGACATTATTGGTTTGTGTGCATACCTAGTACTAAAAGTATGACCCAAATAAGAAGATGGTCAAATTTAAAAAAAATAATTTTTTTTTTCTAAAATAATTCCACATTCCCTAGTTTGAGAAAGATAAAATCCCTAGCCTTAATGAGATCAAGCAGGATGCAAGTGAAAGTGTGCATGCATATTTGAAGACATTATTGTTGAAGTTGTCTTATGAGTCCACCCATTACAACATGCAAAACAATTATCAATGAATTATTTCTTGAATTTATAAAACAAATGGAAATGAATAATTTTGTTGATGTACATGAAGCATTGGATGCTACATTTAAAATTCAATTTGATGTGAGCTTCAATACAAGAATAAGCTTATTTACAAATCCCATATTTCAAAGATGGTAACACAACTATATACTATTTCAACAAGTTCTTTGTGGGAAGTGCCAAAACCATCATGGTGTCTCACATGTGAAATTGATTGTCACACCAAGGATAATTTCAAAATTAAGAAGGTGAAAGATGTGACATTATCATGTGAAGTTTCTAAGGGAAATCATGAAACGTGCAAATATTTGTTGTTATGGGATACTAAGAAAATCAATGTCACTTATTAATATAATATATGTGATATGAACAAAAAAAAATGGATAATTTCATACTAATAGATGAGATTAAGGAAATAAAGGAGATGGGGATACATCAAGCTATCACTATGCAAAAACCACAATATCATGGTGGTTATCAGAATTAGGTAGATTATAATCAACCTCAAGGTGGAATGTTTAATCGAAATTGAGGTAGGTTTTTACCAAATTTAATATGGAGGGAACACCCATAAACGATAGGGAATTTATGATCATGGTAGTGAATTCAATCAAGCTAGAGGGTATGTTTAATCAAGGTGGAGTAACCTTAGGGAAAAAAGGAAGAGGTGGAATAGGCAAGGGCTATGGTCCCATGAATGGATTCAAGTGTGGAAAAGGCCACTATCAGAAGGTTTTTACCAATCATCCTAGTTTTAAGTTTTATTCACAAATTGTATATTGATTAAAATCTTTAGTATGGCAGTTGAAGCCTCTAAAAACAATTCTATAAAAACCATGGTGGTGCCTAATTTGAGATACAATAGACTGCCATAATGCTTGGAGAGTGTATGTAGATATTGGTGGGGATTTGAACCCATGTCCAATATAATACCCAAAATGGGTAGTGTTTGTGGTCTTGTTGGTAGTTTTAACTTTCCTCTATTCACTGAATAAAGAGAATTAAGGACTATTGTTATGAATAAAATGGTTGTTATTAGTGTTAGTAAGAATGATAATGGAAAGAACTAGGAAATATCTGTATCCCTATCTATTTGCATATGGAATCTTGCATCGGTTGATTAGATTATATATGAGGTGTCTTTAATTGAATAAGCCTTTTCAAGGATCCTTATGCATAGATTTATGAACTATAGAAAATAAATGAACAATGAAATGAATTTTGGAAAATAACCCAAAATAACCTTTAGATTGCATGCCACTTTGAGGGGGAAACCTCCTTTGAGCAAGCTCAATACAATAATATTCATGGATGCCTTCATTGGGCCTCAACACTTACTTATATACTAAATCTATTTTAATATTTAATACTTCCCATGTATGTGGGATAACTCAAATATGCTTAAGGGATGACTTAAAAAGCATATGCATCCATAATCACTAATACACTAATAATGCAAAGAGAAGGGTAGGACATGATTCCTAACATCCCCTCCCCCTTAAAAAAGCTTTGTCCTCAAAGATTTAGATGTGGGAATCATTGATGAATTTGGAATAATGGTTCCCATGTTACATATTTTGGTTGCATGTCGTGTCATTAGATTAAGACTTCCATGATTGAGTGGGAGTGAAGTTGGAAAGTGTGCATATATAGGTTTGCTTTAGGTTTAAGAAAGATGGAGCCTTCATTATCAAGTTATAGCAAAAATATTTTCATTCTGATGGTGGTTTCAAAAACTTTCTTCAAATAAGAGACATGAAAGATTGGGTGATCTCAGGAGGAAGGTGGAAGCTCCAACTTGTAAGCAACAAATCCAATCTACCAGAGAACCTTATATGGCCCATAAAACTTTAGATCAAGATTATGATTCCATTTTAATTGTAAGGATTATTGCTTATATGGCTATAGATAAAGAAAACACATATTGCCAATTTGAAAGGTGTGCTTGGAGTAGTACTAATCAATCTATTAATTTATTTAATTTTATGCCAAATGAAGATTTCCCCATATGGTGCTGAGAATTTGATCTCGATGTCAGAGAATAGTGTCAACTTCCTAAACCAATGAACTATTGGGGGTATATGGGATAATAAATTGGGGTACTTGACCATAAACTAATTCATATGGAGTCATTTTAGTAGAAGTGTGGTAGGAGGTATTGTACCACCATTATGTGAAGGGAATCCACTTTGCCCACTATTATTGTTTTTGTAAAGTAAAACAATGAAGGAATGTTTCCAAGCATTTATTGACAATTTCTATCTAGCCATCTATTTGGGGGTGATACTCAAAGGTCATCTTCAGTTGTGTTCCCATGTATTGGATTAGCTTCATCTAAAAATGATTGGTGAAAGTTACATCATGATCAGAGATGATTGAAGAAGGGATACCATGAATATAGAAGATCTGATCCAAGAAAACTTTTGTGACTATAGAGGCTGTATATGGATATATGATGGCACAAAAATGACTATATTTGGAGAGGAAATCTACCAAAACTAAGATCACTATTTTTCTTCCATATTTAGGGAGGCCCTTAATTAAATCCATAAAAATATCTATCTAAATCCTAGTAGGAATGGGCAAGGGCTCGAGCAAACTAGGAATCACTGTTGTTTCACCTTTTTTGCATTGGTAAGTATCACATTTGGCCACCATCTATTTAATTTACCCTTTATCCCCTTAAAATCAAGTTTCAACATGACTTCTCATATGTTTTGAGAAATCTTGAGTGCCCTACTAATGGAGAAGCATGGATTCATAGAATATGACTTATGAAGGTCTATGCTATGGGGAAGCACCAAATTACCCTTATATTACAAAGAATAACCATCCCATGAATAATCTGGTACTATAGAGGAGTTTGTGGATAATTATTGAATGAGGTGGAGTAAAGAGGGATCATTTTCATACCCTTGATGTATATATTCTAACAAATTTAGAATGGGCATGTAGATGGTAAAAAGGGAAGTCTGATCCTTGAATGTGCATGAGAGAGCATTTATCATGAAATTGTCTTTACCCTTATTGTAAGTGATATCATAATTATATGCCATGAGTTTACTGATCCATTCCTATTGTGCTGGTGATGAGACCCATTATTTTAGGAAATATTTCAAATTCTAGTGATTGGTTTTAATGAAAAAATGATTTTTGAGTAAGTATGGCCACCATTTTTGTACTGCATGTAAAATTGCCATCATTTCCTTTTCATGTATAGGTAAAGCCAAATTTTTCCTACAAAGGGATTTGATAGTGAAAATAATGGGAAAATCCTCTCAGAGAAGAAAAACACCCTAATCATTACCATAAACATCAATTTCAATGGTGAAAGTTTTGGTGAAGTTTGGCATGGCCAAAATTGGTGTGCTATACATAGCCTATTTGAGTGCCACAAATGCCTAGTCAGCTACGGTATCCCATGTGAATGAATCTTTCTTCAATAAGGAAGTCAAGGGAAATAAGATATTTCCATAATCCTCGATGAATTTTTAGTAGTATCTTGTAAGGCCTAGGAAGCCATGAAGGCTCTTGAGGGTTGTTGGCCGAGGCCAATGCTACATGGCACTGATTTTTTCTAGATCCATGCAGACCCCATTGACTAAAATAATGTGCCCTAGATATTCAACTTACTGTTGATCAAAAGAACACTAGGACTAATTTGGCACATAATTGATTATATTTTATAAGTATTAATTCCTTGTCAATATGTTGGAGATGCTCGGCCCATGTGCAGTTATAGATTAAAATATCATCAAAGAAAACCAAAACAAATAGATAGAAGAAATGCCAATAGATTTTATTCATTAGTGCCTAAAACATTGAAGGGGAATTTGTACATCCAAATGGCATGAGAAATAATTAATAGTGACCATCATGAGTGCATAAGGATATACGTAGAATGTTATCAACATGCATGCAAATTTGATGATATCCTAAATGAAGATCTAATATAGAGAATTTTTTTCTCCATGGAGCTCATCAAGAAGCTTATCAATGACTAGAATTATGAATTTATCTTTGATAGTGGGGTAGTTAAAGGCATGAAATTAAATGTATATGTGTCATGACCCATCTACTTTGTGTACAAGAAGCATTGGGGAGGAGTATGGGATGGTGTTGGGGTGAATAAATCTAGACTTAAGGGGTTCCCATAGCAGCTACTCAATCTTAGTATTTTGTAGCTGGGGATAATGGTATGGATAGACGTTGTGTGGGATACTTCCTAGAAGGAGTAAAATGCAATGATATTTAGGGAATGAAGGGGGAAAAACCACTGGATCTATAAAAATGGTTGCATGTTTGTCAAGGATGACATGTAATTTAGTAGGGTAGTTAGTAGTAACGGGGAGCTAAAGTTGGATGGAGTGCAGTTGGGCAATGACCCCATGTGAGCCATTCTTCAAAAGATTTTCCATGCAATGGGAAATGATTATGTGAGCATATCCAGGTAATAACCCTTCTAATATTTACTTTTGGACACTATCAATGAACTACATCCGAATCTCAGAGAAGACCCATATAATAGGTCCTAATGTGTGGAGCCATTGTGCTCCTAAGACCAAATCACATCCTCCTGAGGGTAGGGAAAACATATCTGAGCAAAGAGTGTAATCACCTATCACAATACACACATTATAACACTTAAATTTACATAGAAATATTCCCCCATTAGTAATCATGACTTCAAATCTAGAACAAGGGTCTACAAAGCAGTTTGCATGCTTAGTAATGCAGGGATTGATGAAATTATGAGTAATGGTAGAGTCAATAAGGATCATGAGAGGGATATTTTTAAATAACCCCTTGACCTTCATGGTTTTATGGGTGGTAACACCTACTAGTGTATGTAGATAGATATTGGGTTGAGTCTCCTGAGCCATTGAGTCCTCTAAGGGGATTTGTTTTACTTGAGCATCCTAGAACTCTTGGATATCAGGCTTGTTATCTGCTCTAACAGTGATTCCACATCTAACAAGTAGAGATTTTATGTGACACACCTATGACCATTTACCCATTTGTCATCATAATTATAACATAATATTTTCTCCTTATGAGCCCATATCTACCTCAGTAAGGCACTTGACTGGTGTGGTTGCAGCTAGTTGCTTTGCTTGTTCACTATGTTCTTTATAGGTGGGAAAGTGGGAGGTCAATGCTGCACTGAGAGTTTATCTTCTAATAACTTATTTAGATCCAAGGCATCCATCATGTTGTTGGGAATTTTTTTTTTGACCTCTAAGTATATTGGATCCTTGAGGCCACTAATAAAATAACTCTTAAAGAAGTCATTTGATAACCCTTCAGTGTGATTAGTCAATTTATCAAATTCATTCTGATAATAATGAACAGTTGCTATCTGGTAGAGTTTGGTGAGAGCTCTTATAAAGTCCTTGAATACTAAGGGACTGAACCTACCCAGAAGTAAGGATGCAAAGGTTTTCCAATCAGGTTTAACATTTGACTTGAGATACTAATGATACCATTTGAGTGTTTTTTGTTCCAAGTGAAAGGAATTAATTAAGACTTTGTTGATAGAATAAGTACTATGAAGGTTGAAGAAACACTCAGCTCAATATATCCATCCTATAGGATCTGTACCATTGAACCTTGGAAAGCCTATCTTGGGCCCACATGATATGTGGAGAGAATAGAAAATATTATTTTAATAAGACTCCTATAATTTGTTGAGCAAAAGGCTATTCTACTGATTTAGTCCATGGATTATATTGATTAACATAGTGACCTGAGATTTCAATGTTATGATTTCTTCCTCCATGATCTTTGTGCATGCATAGGTGGTGATTTCTTATTTTTAAGAATAATAGAGTTTTATTCCTATTTAATAAACAAGTTTGAGTAGGAGAAATTATTAAAAAATATTCTTAATTAGAGATATTGATTTTTTAAATTGAAATAAAATTAGACCTTTTATAAAAATAGCAGTGAAAGAGAGAAAATTAAACTTAGCTTATTTAGGACTATTCTTATTGAGATAGGGTCTATAAATTTGTGTGTAGGACTAGGACACTATCACAAATAAGATCCTAGACTTCATCTTCTAATTATATAGGAACATCATATTTGGACACCCTGGGATTTGATGCTATAGTCCTTCCTTGGTGATATTGTCCTCAAGATCTAAGCTTTTTAGGTTTTGTTTGCTTACTTAGGATGAGCCTATGTACTAATTTTTAGGTCCTCCCTATCAAAAAATCTCCATATAAATCTAATTATTCATGTACCTGTATCTTCTATGCAATTGAAAGAAACTTTGGCAAATAGGGAAAAGGTGTTAATGTGTGTAAGATGCACTGGACGTGCTTTACACCTTGTGTGTGGACACATTGCCTACATACCAATACTCCGAAGAGGGATCAAGCTATATGTATTTATCTCTTTCAAAGTGCTTGGTGTAATAGTGAATGAAATGCAAGAAATGCTAAAATTGGGTATGCTTGAGATGATTAGAGACTAATGTAAGGACTTGAATTAGCTTGAAAGTGTATAGGCTGGTTGTATGTAGAGAACAGGGAAGATTACTTGAGTGGTCTTGCTTGTATTCTTGCTTGTTTGAATGATATTTTCCAGCCCTTTCAAAATGATCTTTGAATGAGATTATAAATAGATCTATTGGTCATGGGTTAGATGAAACCAGACTAGGTTGACATAATGAACAAGAGGAATCAGGGAAAAATAATAATCTAGGATCGAATTGTGATTGGACAAGAGCACTAAAAAGGGGGCACCTTAGGGTCTAGTGCTATTTTCCTAAGTAGATGAGACCTAGGGGGATGGATTAGTCATTAAGAGAGGGTCCTGGGTCAGCTGGGGTCAAGTTTAGAAGGCTAAAGATGACTAGGAATCAGTGAAAACAAGCTTAAGAGGGTCATGAGAGCAAGCAAGAGGGACCTATGGGTTGGGTGTCATTAGTCATGCTCAAGTTACCAATTTTTGCATTTTATATGACTAAGTTTGCCTCTCATTTATTCTAGAGATGCAAAAATCAAAATACTAGGATAAAGAAAAATAGAAAGCGTACCTAAACTTACTTGCAAAGGTGAAGCCCATGAAGCTTGTGATGTTGAGTAATGCTAGATATTACATAGAGAGAATGTTGTGTAAGTGTGAATCCATGAAAGGAAAACAAAGAGTAGATTAGTTCTTATTATATGAAATATAAAACAAGAATGTACAAATATAGGTAAGAGAGAGGAAGAAAAAGCAATGAATACACCTCATCAAGTACATGAACCAATACAAAACCTGTTGTGATGTTGAGTAAGGATGAGTGTGATGGGTATGTGTTGAATGGTGATGTACCAAAAATTTATATAAAAAATGGAGCTAAGTGATCAATTATATGGAAAGTGGGTCAAGAATGCAAAGGCTGGCCCTTTGGCTCCATTATCACCTACTAAGTGAAGCTAGGTGATCATACGTGTGCTAATCAGTGTTTGGATTATGTGTTCAATCCCTCTGAATAGATGGTTTAAGAATATAAAAGTTGTCCCTTTGGCTCCATCATTTCCCCATGAAGTGAATCTAGGTGGTCATACATTTGTTGATTAGTGTTTAGACTATGTGTCTAATCCGTCTAAATAGGTGGGTCAAGAATACAAAGGCTGGCCCTTTGGCTCCATCATTACCCTGTGAAGTGAAGCTATAAACTAATACCAATATAAAGAAGTATGTCATATGAGATGAATCTTGAAGCCCATGAATGTTATGGAAATCTAACAATGTGGTGTGGATAGCCGAATGTGTGCTAAAAACTAGGCCAATGCTGGCCAACTCAGAAAATATGGAGATTAGGCTTGTATGAAAGCTACTCCAAAATTGAAAATTTGGCTTATGTGGAAGCCACTTGATAACTCAGGTACTCAAGACTGTGGAGTTTAATATTTTATAAAATCCACTCCAAAATGATGCCAACCACTTACAGATAGAATAAGGCACGTAACTACTAAGAATTCTTAGGTAATGATAAAAATTAAAAGAAAAGAAGCAAAAGTGTTGTGCAATCTGCCCCCAATCATTGGTGTCTAAAGCATGGACTCTGATCTAGAATTTATACCAAATGACATATCTAAAACTGGAAATGAGAACCAATCATGACATGCATGATGCCCCTTATGTCTAGAATCTCTAAGAAAACTATACTAAAAATCAATGATTTAAACTGGTTTGTAAAATCTGAGAGCCTTTCCCAAGAAGGTGGATAATGTTATGGACAAAGATGAAGAAATATGGTCATTATGAGCTCAACTCAAGCAAGCTTAGTTCTAGACAAGTGTTCCACCTAACCATCAATACTATCCTCAAAAAGGCTATAGAGCTCTACCCCAATACAACTACCAAGGAAGAGGACAAGGTCAACAAGGTTTTAATAGGCAACCCAATGCTTATAATTCTAATCCCACTCCTTCCATGAAGGATATTGTTCTAGTACATGCTAACTTGGTCCAATGGGAGGATCATTTGGACCAATGGGGATGACCTCAAGGTCAATTTATTCATGATGGTGGAGAAGACAACCAAGCTTTGGTGGCATAATAAAAAACTACTCCTTACATGACATCAGAGGAAGCAAATCCTAGTCAAAGGGATATTTAGGGAGATGGTAGTAGCTAGAGTGTAGACATGATGAACTTTCAAACTAAGGATGATTATGTGTTTAATCAAAACACATCAATTACAGCTAACACAAGAGCCAAGAAGAGAGCTCTAGGAGATGTTACAGGAGTACATGTGACTCCAAGTGATGACTCTCCAAGGCCACAAAATGTGAATCCTAGTGTAATACCTACTACTAGTCATGCTCCTCAACAGAGTTAGAATGCAAGTAGGGTCATCAAGCCTATAATACAATAGGTTCAAAACTACTCACTACCTTTAAGGATGCAATAAAGGGTGAATACTTCCCCTCTAAACATTTTTGATTCCTTAAAAAATGCCAAGACAAGCATATCTCTTTGGGAAGTCTTGCATATACTTGGTCAAAAGGAGTTCTTACAAGAGCAGCTTGAAAACATTCATGTAGCCCCTCAAACTTCAAAACAGAATAATGCAACCCTTACCAATTATCCAAGTCATGTTTTTAAGCCTCCACCAAATTTGAAAAGCCTTCACCCTTCTACCTCACACTCATTTTGGGAGACAAGTTGGTTCATAATTGTATTGTAGATAGTGGGGCTAGTACCACTATCATGCCTAAGGTGGTGGTTGATAAATTGGGATTGAAGTATGAACCACATAGTAAAGGTGTATTTCACCTTGATGGGACTCCAACCAAGATAGTGGGATTGGTCAAAGGTCTAAAAGTTTTCCTACATGATTGCCCAAGTTTCCCCATTTTACAAGACATTATGGTGGTAGGCTTTCCAGCCCATTTTGCTATCTGTTTGTCAAGGGAATTCATGGCTAAGATAAGAGGGTCCCTTTCTACTGATTGGTCTTTTCTATATTTTAAAATAAGATATGGAACTAAGGTGACTATAAGGACTCAACCTTTAACAAGGTTTCATATTGAGCCATACATGAAGACAAACTCAAATCAAAGTTGTCTAATTAGCAAAGAAGAAGAAGGTGTCATGGATGGTGAAGTATCCTTACCCCTTGAAGGTATTTTTGATCTTTTCCTTGATAAGTAAAACACTAAAACACATGGACTAGATCCATATAATTTCATAGAAGAAACTAATTTGGGAGTTTATTGTATACATGAAAAAGATGTTTCAATCCCTTCACTCACTAATGAAGACCATGAACTTGATTGAATATGAGAAATGCTATTTGATGGCTCAAAAATCAAAGCAGGTGTAAGAGCTAGTGTTATGTTAGTTTCTCCATCAAAGAATCAATACTACTCCTCATATAGATTCTAGTTTAGCTGTACCTATAATGTGGCAGAATATGAAGGCCTAGTTCATGGCCTCTAATGGGCAAAGAAGAGAGGGATCAAGAATTTGAAAGTTTATGGGGATAGTGAATTGGTCATCCATCAAGTAAGAAATCAAGCTGTAGCCAAGAATCCCTTGGTTAAATACTACAAGCATAGGGTATGGGACCCACTTGAAGACTTTGATGCCTTCAATATACAACCCATATCAAGGGAATCAAATAAATGTGCTAATATATTGGTTGCTATAGGAACACAATTTGATGCAATTGCTAATGTAAAAAAGAAGAAAGGTCAGTCTCATATCAAGGTCATTGTGAGACCTTCTATTCTAGATAATGTAGTGTCATGGAAAGTGTTCAAAAGTGATGAACACATTGCACACTTCTTACAAAATGAGGTAGGTTTATCCTCAAGGAACCAAAAGATATTGTATGATCAATATGAAGAATAAGTTATTCAATTGAAGACAAATAAGCTACCTAAGAGGCTGATTACCTTGGAGAGTGTTTTCACTAAAGATGATCAAAATAAGAGAGAAAGAATGAGCATGTCAATAAAAGAGGATAACTATGAGAGAGTCATTATTTACAAGGATAAACTTTTAAAAATTGGTAAGGTATGTTCTTTGTTTGAGAGGTAGGCCTTTATTGAATTATGCAAAGAGTTTTATGACATATTTCCTTGGGAATACAAAGATTTGAAAGGGTTTTATCCAAGTTTATCTCATCACACCATTGAGTTAGAACCTAGAGCTAAACCATTCAGGTAGAAGTAAAGGCCTATCAATCCCAAGATAGAAGAATTCATGAAGAAAGAGCTGACCAAGCTGATTGAGTCTAGGATTATATTTCCTATCAAACAATCAACTTGGATGGCTAATCTTGTACCTATATAAAAGAAGAATGGAGAGATCAAAATTTGAGTGGATTTTTGAGATCTTAACAAAGTGTCTCTCAAGGATCATTATCCACTACCTTCCATGGAACAAATTTTGTAAGTTATTTTAGGTTCTCAACGCTTCTCACTTATTGATGGTTATTTAGGGTACAATCAAATACTAGTGAATGAAGAGGATCAGTTCAAGACATCCTTCAGACAAAATGGGGAATCTTTAACTATAATAAAATTCCCTTTGGTTTATCCAATGCTGGAGCTACATTTCAAAGGGCAATGGACATGGATTTTAGAGGTTTGATCAAAAAGTTTTTGATTGTGTATCTTGATGATATAACCATTTTTCTGAAGGATGCTACTGATCATATGAAACATCTAAGGCAGGTGTTTGAAAAGTGTAGGGAGTATAGAATATCCCTTAATCCAAAAAAGTGCATCTTTACTATCCATGAAGGTAAGTTATTGGGTCATATTATCTTGAAAGAAGGCTTGTCTATTAACACTGAGAGGATTGAGGATATACTAGGATTGTCTTTGCCTCAACACCAGAAAGGATTGCAAAGCTTCATGGGGAAAATAAACTTTGTAAGAAGGTTTATTCTAGGATTTATGACTATGATAAAGCCTATCACAACCATGCTCAAGAAGAACCAAACTTTTGTTTGGACAAATGAAGGTAAGAGTAGTTTTGAGGCAATCAAGAAAGTAATTGAAAAATATTCTAATCTCTTGAACCCAAACTTTTCTAGAGATTTTATACTCTATACCTTTGCTAACCTTGATACAATCTCAACTATGCTTATGCAAAAGAATGATGAAGAGGCATAACAACCAATTATATTCTTTAGCTAAGGATTGGAAGATTATGAGGTCAGGTACACATTTGTTGAGAAGCAAACTCTAACAATGACAAGAGGATTGAACAAATTCAGACACATGGTCTCAAACAATAAGATACATGTCATAGTTTCTCATCCTAGCACCAAGGAGTTTCTCCTAAGCAAAGAACTTAATGAAAAGAGAGATGGGTGGATTACAAAGGTGATGGAGTATGATGTGGATATTAAGGTTACAAACTTGGTAAGAGGAAAAGGGTTATGTGAGCATTTATCTTTAGATTTCCAAGAGCCTCAAAGATTTCAGAGGAAGTCTTGAGTAACCAGGTTCAACCCCAGCCAGATAATTGCATATAATTTCAAAGTTGGACACAAGACATCATCAATTTTATTCAAAATGGTGAGTGCCTCAATGGTTTGAACAAGTCTCAAAGGAGGTATTTTAGACTGTAGACCATTCCTTACTATCTTATAGATGGTTTTCTATTTATAAAAAATGTGAATGGTGTGATGTTAAGGTTTGTTAACAATGACCAGTTTGATATGCTACTGGAAAAGTTTCATAATGGTGCAGATGGAGGTCATTTCTCTCCTAGGATGATTGCTACAAAAATAATGAGGGTTGGTTACTATTAGCCTAGTATTTTTAAGGACTATTACCATTGGGATAAAAAGTTCCCTCAATGTGCCTTGTTTGTAGGCAAATAGAAGCTTGCATCCCTTCCATTAAATCTTATCCAAATAGACCAACCTCTCATTCAATGGGGCCTTGATTTCATTGGTATGATCAACCCTCCATCAAGTGCTGGACATAAATGGATATTGACTTCTATTGACTACTTCACGAGGTGGGTAGAGGTTGTTGTATTGAATGAGGTAAGTGAAAATGCTATCTTAGAGTTCTATGAGAGCATTATAACAAGGTTTGGAAATCCCCATGTTATCATTTTTGATAATACACTTACTTTCATAAGTGCCAAGCCTTTTGATTGGGAAAATAGGAATGGGGTTTACTTGAGTACCTCATCCAATTATTACCCTCAAGGTAATGGATTGGCTGAGTCTACTAACAAGAATATCATCAAGATCATCAAGATGATATTGGAGAAAAATCAAAGAGCATGCTAGAATAAGTTGAAGACAACCTTATGAGATGAAAAGATTACTCTTAAGAGATCAATTGGTAATTCTCCCTTTATGATTATTTATGGGAGAGAGGCTAGGTTTTCCATATCTCAAGAACTCCCTACTCTAGAACTTACACAATAGCTGGAACTACTTGAGAATACTCTAATGTAAGTCAGATTGATATAACTAATGCATTTACAATAAGCAAGAGACAATGCACACAAGACCATGGAACACCACCAAGTGATTATGAATAAGTATTTTGACAAGAGAGCAAGTGCAAGAGTGTTCAAGGAGGGTGACTTGGCCTTGAAATGGGATGAGGATAGAGCAAAACTAGGTAGACATACAAAGTTTGACACTTTATGGAGTGGCCCTTACATTATTAATAGGTGCTAGCAAATCAACTCTTTATAGATGACCAAGATGAATGGAGAATAATTGCTTATCCCTATGAATGGGATATATCTAAAGTTTTGCTCTTAGTCTTTGGAAGTCTATTTTTTAAATATTAGTTTAGGTATGTGTTTCTTGTGGTTTACTATTGTGTTCCCTGAGTGCTTTGTAACATAGGTGTGTTTCCTTCCTTTTGTTTGGTGTGTGTCTCTGCCTTGTGCATGTGAATAAAGATGACCTATGTTTTTGGGCCAAAGGTCTATTCAAGTCATTTTGAGTGCCTATATGCATGACTCCATGCCCAATGGAAGGATTTAGGCAACTAGTCTTAGGCATAGAAAGCATGCCTCCCCTTAGAATCACCAAGAATGTTAGCCATTTTTCACTCCCAAATTTTGCATCTTTTTTTGGGCTAAGTGTAGCATCTTTATTGGTTCATCCCCACAACAAAGAAAAATTAAGTGTTATTTCCTTCGAAATCCTTAGTTTGGTATTTTTTGTCCAAATCTCAAAGGAATTAATTTAGACTTTTTATCTGAAATAAAGAAGTCTGAAGGAATTGGTCTTAAACAGGTTTTTTGAAGGGTACATTCAGGAATGCTGAAGGATCATTTCTAAAGTGAAGGGACACTTTGAAATTTTTTGAAGGGAGATTTCCATTCTACCAAAGGGTCTTTTTCTCTTGTAAAGGGATGTGTTCAACTTTTTTGAAGGGCACATTTTGAGTTTTTGAAGGGCATCAAAAAGATTTCCAAAGGATTTGTTTCAGACTTTTTGTCTAAAATAACATTTTCAAAAGGTTTGTTCTTTATTTTGGAATTTTTATTTTGGAAAAAAAGTCCAAAAGAAGTGTCACTTAGGAAAAATTTGAAACAATTGGTCCATTTAAAAAAAAAGGTTCATGACTTTTTTGAAAGAATTATTTCAGACTTTTTGTCCAAAACAATCTTTCCAAAGGGTCACTTGGAAAATATCTGAAGGACCATTTCTAAAGAAAAGGGACACTTTACAAAAGTCCAAAGGGATACTTGAAATATTTTTGAAGGATATTTTTCTCATGAAAGTGTCCTAAATAGGTATTTCAAAGGGTAATTTATGAGATTCTTGAAAGAAATTTCCCTTAATTTTTTTTAAAAGAATTATCTCTAAGGGATTTCCGAAGGCTTTATTTCAAATTTTTTTTCAAAATAATCTTTCCAAAGGGTTTGTTATTTCAAAGAATTGGTCCTCTTCGAGTTTTTCAAAGGGACAGTTTGCACTTTTTCAAAATAAATTGTTCCTCATGCAAGTGCCCTACAAAAATTCAAAAGGGTCTTTTGTCTTCAAAAGTGTCCTTCGAAAAAGTGCAATTGGTCCACTTCCAAAGGTCCAAAGGGACACTTGGGAAAAGTCAGAAGGGCCTTTTCAAAAGATTCAAAGGGTCCCCTTTCAAGAAAAATGCCCTAAAATCAAGGTTCCAAAGGAGCATTCTCAACAAAAATGTCCTTCAAAAAAAGTCTGAAGGGTTTAGACACTTGTAGAGAGTCCGTAGAAAGATGGGTCTAAAGAGAATAAAAGGGAGTCCATAGAAAGATAGTTGCACAAACATCAAACTTCTACCTCAGAAAATAGCCATTAGCATTCAAAATAGTGGGTCCCCAAGGAACTTTATGGTCCTCATTCAAATTCTCAAGGATCCAAGGGCTTACATTCTTTATCCATCAAAGCAGAAAAAGGGCCCATATTACCATTGATCAATTAGGTCTAAGTCATTTATTAATGACCAATAAAAGGAGGAGGACAAGCCCAATGGAATGAAAATGACAAATCTACAATAGGGGAATAACCACTTTGATGCCATGACTCAACCCAAGAATACCTATTTCTATTAGTGTAAATGATGGGAAGCATCTTTGGAGAGCAAGCTTGTTGTATAACCACTTGAAATAACATGGATCAATCAAATGGCCCAAATGAGCATCCTTTGAAAAGATGGTTGCAATTGAAGATAAAGACTTATAACAAAATAATTCCCCTTTCTGGCACCAAAGGGCTCCTCCTCCCACTTCCTGATATATATATATATATATATATGTATATATATATATATATATGTATATATATATATATATATATATATATATATATATATATATATATATATATATATCAGGAAGTGGGAGGAGGAGCCCTTTGGTGCCAGAAAGGGGAATTAATATATATATATATATGTATATATATTTATATATATGTATATATATTTATATATATGTATATATATATATATATATGTATATATATATATATGTATATATATATATATATATATATATATATGTATATATATATATATATCTAGTCCTTGGGCTAGTGTAAGAAGGGACCACATAGTGCACGGTAAAGCCCTGTTAGAATGATATCTTGCCTTTAAGCATTAGTATAAGTCTATTTAATTTGAATTTATAAGTAATTTCCTATGTTTTTATGTCATGTATAGTGACAAAAAGTGATGGTTTTCATGCTTTTGTCTTTTGTCCTTCATGCTTGAGCAAGAGTTTTGGGTCTAACAGGTCATATAGAGTGCATCTAAGTGTGTTGAATTTCTACATGTGTATAACTATTCTTAGAATGTATAGGTTGTCTTTCAATTCATTTACCTTAAATAATTTCATACATTTTATCTCTATACTAAAATACTTATGGTAGAATCTTTAGAGCTTAAAAATAGTTTGTGTATTTTGTTATATCATGAATTAGGGTATGGCATTCATGTTGAAGATAACCTTGGTGCATCACCATTCTTAGAATAGGTTTTCTTTATGCAATTTTTATCTCTTTTCCCTTCTATCAAACTAGTTTAGACAAAGGCTATTTTGTAGAGATATATTTAGGGAGCTAGCCCTTTAAATCTAGAGGTTCATTTCCTCTATAGGTATACCCACATGCCTAAAAATGTCCCAACATTGTCCAAATATGGAAGAGGATTGAACACTCTCTTATAGGGTGAAATATTTGGAGACAACAATAACTTTGAGTGTGTAGTATAAGAATGACATAACCTGGATGGTGTAGTCATGTAGAAGATGCCCCCATGGGGAAGATATATCGATGTGTGTCTCAAATATAGAAGTAAGATTCCTCCTCAATGGGTATAATGAAGCAATCAAGTAGCTAGATGTCACTGCACACACTCAAAGAAGATCAAGTGAAGCATGGTAATGTAGATAAATCAACATACGATATCATAAAACATCAAATGCAAGTCCTAGGATGATATTAGCAATGTAAAACATGGATGATACATACAATCAAAATGTTTTTGATGTTTTGACATTTTTGAATGTTTTTGGATTTTGAAATGTAATATTATTTTTGTATTTTGGAATATTTAAACTATGTACAATCAAGCAAAAGAGATTATGTACAATCAAGAATAAGAAACTATGTATAGGTAAGGCTAAGAAGAGATGATACTAACCGATGAGTCTCATGAGAGACTCCCTATCATGTTGTCTTGTATCAAGAAGAAGTATCGTGCATGATCATGAAGCATGATGGAAATGCTGAGACTATGGCTCTAAAAGCTATGTATGATGTAAGTACTTTGAAATGCCTATAGTGGAAACTCACTGTGGGTTCCCCTTACAACTTTGAGAAGTGGATGCAATTGTGGGGATCTTAGGGACCCATCTGGTAGTAGGAGAAACTCTCTAAACATGTGCTCTATGTGTAGATGCATTAGATCTCAATGATAATACCCTAAGTGTGAATACTATGGCTAAAAAATATCTATAATCTTAAAGCTATGGATGTGTATGAATTTTTTGTGCTGGTGATGTATGTCTTGACTATGGTTGAATCTATATTGGAAGAACTGTAACAAGTGGAGGAGCTGAAATTGTATCGAAAGGGGTGCTAACCTGAGTGGCCAAGCTATAACCATAGGTGTAATCAACATGCCTATCTTTGTAAACTATGGTGATAGCATCCACTACATAATCTACTATAGGCATAGAGCTAGTATTAGGTACATGATAAAATCTAGATGAACTAAGTTTGAAGAGAGGAGGGATAGATATAGCCACTAGTGTTTGCTTATGTCTAGTAGTGATAGGGTGATACTTAAAAGTAGCCAAAGATTTAGATACATAAAATTAGAAACATGTATAAAAATATGATTATAAAGAAAATTACACATGATAGATAGCAAACAAGGGAAAGAGAGCATGAAATTGTGCATTAATGCATAGAAAACTTTAACTTGAATCATGACATTTCTAACATGTTTGGCATGACAAACTTGAAAAATTTTCCACATGAGGAATAGAAAGCAAACGATAGAGAGTATGACTTTTGGCATAAAGATATAGATACTTTTAACATGCAATATAACATTTCTAATGTGTTTGGCATGATAAACTTGAAATTTTTTCCACATGAGGAATAGAAAGCAAAGGATAGAAAGTATGAATTTTTGCATAAAGGCATAGAAAGTTTTGACATGCAATATAACATTTCTAATGTGCTTAGCATGAAAAACTTGAAATTTTTTCCACATGAGGAATAGAAGTCAAAGGATAAAGAGTATGACTTTTTGTATAAAGGCATAGAAACTTTTGACATACAACATAACATTTTGAATGTGTTTATCAAAATGGAGATGGTAATTATTTTGTATGATCAAAAAAGAATATGCAAAAATAATTTTGAAATCTTGTGCATTTTTGGCAATGAATTTTGTAATATCATCCCATATAATGAAACATAAGCATGGAATGCAAATGATGAAGCTTTGTACAAACATATGATAAACTTCATCATTCATGTACATGATAGGGCCCTTTATGGTTTCCTTGTTATTTGCAAGAAATGTAGTAAAAATTTGTACATAAGTGAGAATCATTTTTGTAATTTGATTATGGATGTAAGGTGATACCTTAGGAAGCAAATAGGTGCTAGTGCATGCAACTAAGGATTTAACAATGATAGTTTTGCAAAATACTATGAATTTTTGAAATTGAAATTGAAATTATAATTTAAGTATGCAAGTAAAAATTCAAAAATTTATGGGAAATGTTTAATTTAATGGGACCTAGTAGATGCAACTAGGGTTTTGAGATTTTTTTTGAAAATTACTATGAATTTTTTAAATTTGAAGTGATTTTCTGATTTTGATATGCGACTAAAAATTTAGAAAATGATTGGAAAATTACTGGAAAATTATTGCGAGCTAGTTGATGCAACTAGGGTTTTGAGGATTTTTTTTTAAAAATTACTATGAATTTTTGAAATTTAAAGTGATTTTTGATTTATATGTGCAAGCAAAAAATTAGGAAATTATTAGATTAATGTTGGAAAATTACTAGGACCTAGTTTATGCAACTAGGGTTTGAAATAAATTTATTTTAAAATTTACTATAAAATTTTAAAATTTGAGAGGAATTTTTTATTTTAATATTATTGAAAAAAAATTAGAAATTAATGGGAAAAATAAGCTAAGAATTTACCCTAGGGTTTCTAGGGTTTTAATGCAAAATTTAAAGTAAGTCGAGTTCACCAAATGATTTATTATTTTTGGGAATAATGAAGTTTTATTCCTATTTAATAAAAAAGTCTGAGTAAGAGAAATTAGTAAACAATATTCCTAATTAGAGATACTTATTTGTGAAATTGAATTATAATTATAACTTTTCTAAAAATAACAGTGAGAGAGAAAATCAAACTTAGCTTATTTTGGATTGTTTCAACTAAGACATGGTCTAGAAATTTATGTGCAGGACTAGGACACTATCACAAATAAGATCCTAGACTTTGTCTTCTGATTGGATAAGAGCACCAGAATTGGACACCCTGGGCTCTAGTGCTATAGTCCCTCCCTGATGCTATTGTCCTTAGGATCTAATCTTTTAAGGTTTTGTTCACCTACTTAGGGTGAGATTTCATACCAATTTTTAGGTCCTCACTGCTAATAAATCTCCTTATAAAGATGATTATTATTGTACTTGTATCTTTTATGCAATTGAAAGAAACTTTGGCAAATAGGGAAAAGGAATTAGTGTGTGTAAGATGCACTTGACGTGCTTCACAACCCATGTGTGGGCACACTGCCTATGTACCAATACTTTGAAGAGGGATCAAGCTATATGTAGTTCTCCCTTTAAGAGTACTTGGTGTAATAGTGAATGGATGCAATAAATGCTAAAATTAGGCATTCTTGAGATGACTAGGGACTAGTGTAAGGACTTGAATTGACTAGAAAGTGTATAGGCTGGTTGTATGTAAAGAATATGGAAGATTTCTTGAGTGGTCTTGCTTGTATTCTTGATTGCTTGAATTATATTTGTCAACCCTTTCCAAATGATATTTAAATGGGCTTATACATGGACCTATTGGTCATGGGTTAGATGAAACTGGACTAGGTTGACACAATGAACAAGAGTAATTGGGGAAAAATGATAATATAGTCTCAAATTATGATTAGACATGAGCAGTGAAAAGGGGACACCCTAGGGTCCAATGCTATAGTCCAACTTTGGTGCTATTGTCCTAAGAAAACAAGACCTAGGGGGATGGATTAGTCATGAAGAGAGGGTCCTAACTCAGCTAGGGTCAAGTCTGGAAGGCAAAAAATGATTGGGAATTAATGAAAATAAGCCTAAGAGGGCCATGAGAGTAAGCAAGAGGGACGTATGGGTCGGGTGTCATTAGTCATGCTCAAGTTACCAATGTTTGCATTTTATATGACTATAAGTGGATACCATAACCTATGATTTTTTTTTGGCAAGCAATAGAAAATTCATTTTAAGACATGCTTAGTAAGTAATTTTTTTAATTTGGGTTCAATCAGAAGGGTTAAATATACTCTTACTAGTTTTTTGGCACCTCATAGTTAGGATTGATGAAGGCAAGGAAAATTTTGGAATCATAATGGAAAAAATAGAAATTTTATCCAAGAGGGACAAAGGAGAAGAAAAGGTAAAGTAACTTTCTGGGAAAGTTTAGAAGTAAGAGGGAAAAAACTAAATAAGTTAAGACAAAACATAAAAAAATAAAAACTTGAGATTTCTGGCTAATAAAAGTGGAATTTGGATATGGACCGTTAAGGAAAAAATGTGAGAATGGAATTCAAGTGTTCCAAGAAATTTTGAGAGTCAACATAACTATGGAGGGAGAGATATGGTGAAAAAATGGTATATATATATAGTTGGTACTATCTTTGCAGGGAGTAAAATGAAAACATTGATCATATTTTTATTCATTGCACTTTCATGAAGGAAGTTTGGAGTGCTTGTTACAAACAACATCACCCCTCCTTTGGGATAGTGAATCTTTATTAGATGATTGGCCTAATTGGTATCATGATAGGGGTTCTCTCAGAGGGTCACAAATGGTTACCACTTTGGCTATGTTGGAGCATCTATCTTTCCAAAAATGAGGCCATTTTCTCTAGCTATGTTCCCTCTGTGTACACCACCTTATATATATTCATCTTTTCTTTCTCACCTTAGCTAAATTTCATTAATAAACCTCATCACTACATTCTTCCCCTCTGATTTACAACACCCTTCTTTATTATTTCACTGATGGTGCTTCCCACGAAAACCCCAATCCTAGTGGTGTTGATGGTATCATTCATTTTAACTTGACTATCATTTACTTTCAATAGGGGATGATATTTCAAACCAATAAATTTGCTGAGATCTACACTATTCTTACTAACTTTAATATTGATTTAGATTAGGGCATACATATAATCAATTTATGATTATCAGTGAGTAGATGAAAGACACAAATTTTTACAGACATACCACCTTATCCCACCTCTACAACAGAGCTTTGGAATATAATTCAGATTTTAGGGAAACCACTTTATCACATATCTTTCATGAACATAACACTAAGGTTGATGATCTAGCTAAGTATGCTTGTGAATTAATGGTGGGGTTGGTTCATCTTCAGGTAAGCATTGACTATGGGCATCTCATTAAGAGCATCTACCCACTTGACCCCTGGTTGGTCATTTACCATGAAAACATTGGATTGTATTATTTTGTCTCCTTTAACTGGTCGAGGATCTTGTATCCCACAGGGACATATCCCTTTAGATTCTTTGCCTTTTATCACTTACCCTTGGTAAGATGTGCTGGTGCCTTGTGCCCTTCTTATTTTTGACATAATGTTATTAGTCTTTCTAGATGTATCTTTTCACCTCATATTGATGGAATATAAGATGATGACAATTTAATTTTTTAAATATATATATATATATATATATATATATATATAGATACACACACACACATACATATATATATACATATACATATATATATATGTGTGTGTATATATATATGTATATATATATATATGTATATCTATATATATATGTATATCTATATATATATATGTATATATACATATATATATATATGTATGTATGTATGTATGTATGTATACACACACACACACACACACACACACACACACACACACACACACACACACACACACACACACACACACACACACACACACACACACACATATTTCTTGCCACTTGGTTTCCCATACCAAAACACTATTTGCAAGTATGCGATGACCAACTATTTTCAACTATGATCACTCTAATGTTGGTCTTCTAAAACTATTATGTTAGGTATGGCCCCCAAGTCTATCTAGTTGTCTAAGGGTTTGAAGGATTCTCTTTAGCCACCAATGCTGTCTGAATGAGTACCATTTTGTAGAAAATTTTTGGCCATTGATTTACCCCTAAGAGATTGATCTTGGTTTACCTCACAGGTGGAAACTAGTCAATTGGGATGGGGCCATTACCCTTTTTACTGGTAGGTCCTTTGAATGGGCTAACTACTTCAAGGTTCTTGTGGTACTCCTCATAATGAGTTTTAGAAATTATGCCCAAGTACTTCCCATATTTATGAAGAGGGGTATTTACCCTTATCTGAACCTACAATGAATATTTAGAAAATAGAGGTAAGAAAAAATATTTATGTAAATGACACAGTGCTTGGAAAGCCACTGCTAAAAAAAAATTCTCCAAAATCTACCTGTAGGTCGAGAAGGTGCTCTGATACCAGACGTGAGGATATTTTTACATAGATTTATGAACTATAAAAAATAAATAAATAATGAAATTAACTTTGGAAAATAACCTAAAATAACCTTTAAATCATAGGCCACTTTGAGGGGTCAACCTCTTCTAAGTAATCTCAATACAATAATATTCGTAGATGCCTTCATTAGGCCTCAACATTTAATTAAATATTAAAACTATTCCAACAATAACTACTTACCATGTATGTGGGATAATTCAAATATACTCAAGGGATGACTTACAAAGCATATGCATCCATAATTATTAATATACTAACAATGCAAAGAGAAGGGTAGGACATAGGTTCCTGAATTTTTTTTCCATTTTTCTTCTGATTAATTTTAGAGTCATCTAATTAGGTTTTCAATAGTCAAAGCAATCAATTTTTTAATATAACTAGTTTTAGACTCATCTAAATTGACATTGGTGCATTATCTATGTTTGTAGAGGAGTCATTAGATATATGACATTTGTTTCCATTGAGATTACACATATTTCAATCATGTATTTGGTAATTGAAATAGTTTGGCAAAGGCTACATATTGAGTTGATACATGTGACATATCATTTAAATTTGCACTTTTTTTTTCCTAGGCTTTTTTTTAGTCCATCACTTAACCTACCTTATCATTTACCCTCACCATCACTACCCAAATCACCTTGAAATATTTCACTATTTTCATGCTCTATATGGCCTTGCTCTTCCCCACCACTTTTCCATTGTTAAATCTTGTTGTGAAATGAAACATATCCTCCTCACATAGCTCATTGTCATATGAAAGAACACAAATTTCATTTTCCACCATCACCTACATCATAAATATTAGATTATTGTTACTAAATGCTTCATACAAAAAAGGTGATGAACACAAACCTCATTTTCCACCATCCCCTCCATCATAAATATTATATTATTGTTACTAAATGATTCATATAAAAAAGGTGATGAATCAGTGGCCATTGTTTTTGAGTGAAGTACGACTACCAATTTATAATATATCACTTTATAAAACCCCACTTTACTAAAACATAAATTTACATCCTTTTTTGGGGTAACATGTACCTTTGAGGCAACTGCTAATTTAATTTTTATGAAAACAAACAAGAAAACAATCCATTATCTAGTTTTAACCTCAGTTAATTCCAAACATGGCCTAAGTTTAATGGCCATATAGTCATATATATGTTTTTTAGCCATAAAATATGATCAATTTTTTAAGATACGTATTAGATGAAAGGTGAAATTTTAGGTAAACCCTAAAAAATATAAAGGATTATAATAAATATATAACTTTTTTCTAAGGTTTTCTCATCCTATTATGAATTATATCAATATTTAAATAGAAATGTTAAATAAATAACCATCATGAAAAAAATTCATAACATGTAGGGACGACCATCAAATTTAGGCCCTAGTGATACTAATACAAATTATACAATTTGGAAGCAGGGCCTAAGTTTGACAGTCAACCTTACATGTCATGATTTTTTTTTATCACAGTTATCTATTCAAAATTTACCTTTAAATGTTAATATAATTTATATTAGGATGAAACCTTAGAAAAAATGTATATATTTATAATAATCCTTTACAGTTTTTGACATTCTACCTAAAATTTTACCTTTCATGTAATATAGTCTCCTAAATAATTTAATTGTATTTTATGGCTACTAGTGCTTAAATTTGACGGTTAACCCTACCTATCATGATTTTTTATGATGGTTATAAATTCAATAGATATGGGTATTCTAATTTTGATGGAAATTTCTGAAAACTTCACCAAATGTGTATAAAAATATTTTCTATACTTCAAATTTAATTTATTTTATATATATATATATATATATATATATATATATATATATATATATATATATATATATATATATATATATATATATTGCCTTTGAGGATAGATGAAATCCCTTGGCTTCTGTGTCACTTTTTAGGTTAGGACTCTATGTTTCTTAGTTGTGTTTGTGTGCTTATTGCTTCATTATTTGAGATGGATCTTTAATTATTGTTCTCTCTCATAACTTATTGAGAAGTCTTTTGAGGGTTTAGGGGTGCAAATGAAAACAAATGTGACATCAATGGATGGGAAGATATTTATGAAAAAAATGGAATTAAGAATATGATATTCAAATGATTCCCTCAAAATGAGGTTGTATTGCTTGAAAGGGGTGCTAGATTGTGGAATATATGCATATGTTTTGGATATTCATTTTTGATGTTGACATGTGGTGATTTGGATATGTTTTAAGAGATATTTTTGGATATCTGACACCTATTTTTATTGAGATAACACATGTTTCAATCATATATTGGGTAACTAAAATAATTTGGTAAAATTTGCAGATTGTATTGACAAATGTGACATGTCACTAAAATTTACTCATATATCTACGTGAGATTATTTGAATTGATCACTTGAAAACCTTATAATTTCCCATCACTATCATTGCCTATCTCACCTTAAAGTCCTTCATCACTTTCATGTTTAGTATGGCCTTGCAATTCCCCACCACTTTGCCACTAATCAATATAACTGTGGAACAAAATGTACCCTCCTCACAAAACTCATTTCTATGTCATATGAAGGAACACACCACCTTATTTTAGACCATCACTTCCATAGAAAAAATCATATTATTGTTTCTTAAATCTTCATGCAAAAAAATATACATGGGATTAATAGTCATGGATTTTGAGTGAGGTATGATTGTCAATTTATAATCGTTCATGTTACAAAACCCCAATTTACCAAAACATAAAATCACATCTCCTCAGGGTAAATTATACATTTGGGGAAACTTATAGTCATATTATTGGAAAACTTATGCGTATGCCACATTATTGTTTAAATTTTAATCTTGTAGTTCCATTCGGTCTTGGAGATGAAGGTGGTTCCTCATGCTAGTGAAGTATATAATTAATTAAATAAATTATATTGATCTCTTATTATCAATTGTGTTTCAATGATGATTTTCATTTTAAAACATATTTAGTCGATGGGAAATGAGACCTTCTCAAATCCCTAGTTAATCATAAATCTTCTTAGGAATTTAACTATCACTACCAACTACCACACTCCAACAATACATCAAAATATGTTGAAACTTATCATTTAAAATAAAATGTCTTAACTTACACCTTGATATATCATTTTATCATGGTGAGATTTAGTTGGAACACCTGCTATCATCCCTTTATGAACACTTTTAATCAATCCACTACATTTTTTAATGAAATTTATTATCTTTGCTGGTGATTAGTGTACAAATTAAGTGGTGGGAAAATACAATTGAGGAGGCACAAAAACCTAGATAATTTTTTGAGATTGTGTCCAAGTTTAGTGGGTCTGTAATTCAAATGACAATATATCAATGTTTAGAATCCCATTTAATTTTTTTCTAGATTAACCGCAAAATCTGTTTTGAGGGAAATCTAGTAAAACTTCCAAGGTGAATATTTAACTATGTATGTCACTATTTTTACTCTTATTTCAAGGTTTATTATAATAAAATATATCTTAATTTATAATGCCTATAGTGTTTCAAGTGTTGGAGTTGCAAAAATCTTGAAGAGACTCCAAGTTATTTTTGAAAATGGTATGAATAATTCTAAACACTATTAATATTTTCCATTTTTTTCAATTATTTATCTTAATTTCCCAATTTTATACAATTATAAAGTACCTCAGAGTTTGGTTATGTTGGCCTAATTTGATCTCAATAGTTTAAAGATCTAATATTTATGTATAGATGGAATTTTGTAGCACATTAAGATATATACTAACATATAACAATGTGCCTACCATTTTATAGTGAGGTGTTCTTGAAATAATATGCTATGAAGATATCACCAGCCTATCCATGTCACAATGTTTTATTCTCTTGATTTTGTTCATTGCACCTTTTTATGAGTCATTTACTCTTAAAATTTTGTTCTCTCATTTTTTAATTAATATCAATATAAATAATACAATAGGCTTTATCATGTCATTTAATATTTTCCATCTCTAAATTCTTCTAGAATCCAATATAAATATATTTATAGATTCAATATTTATTTATAATATTGTTTGATATATGGAAATTTGTATGTTACATATTTGATCTGGTATCTATCTTTGACAAGGTCATTTTTTGAGCAATTTTGTTTACTCTAACTCCATCCCTAAGTCACTGAGGCAATTGAAGCCAGGGTAGGCATATGGTAAGTCCTCTTTTAGTCCATATGATATGAGATATTATAGAACAAATAAAACAAGATAAAAATATAGGAGAAGTCATAACATAAATTAAGTTAGGTGACCTTCGAGATCAAATATCCATTACATTCATAATCAATTCATACCATGACATTGTTACGCACTATCAATATGTCAGACACAACATCTAAAACAAGTAATATTCCAAAGTTAATTACCATAACACAAAATCTTAGAGAAATATATGGATATAGTAATAATTATTTTGGTCATGAAAGTAATTATCTTAGTAATATGGAATTAAATACAAAATGGTCACTTCTGAAGCTTGATCCTATATATGTTTATAAAATGAATCTATTAAATTTTAAAGCAAAATAACATGTTTGTGTTAAGATTTTTTGAGTACCCATTTCAGATTTACAAATTAGTTTGGGTAAATGGTTTAATATTATGACCAAACATCATTCTGAGAATTTAAAAAATTATAAAAAGTACAACTAGATGCATGCAAGGTATGCTGATTAGTGTATAATACCATTGTATATAAGAGGAATTAGTGTCAACATCCTTAGTGTATTAGTTAATTCTAGACAAAATAATCTCCTTAATGGGATGCTAGGAGAAATTGATGACAATGTAGGAAATGGTACCCTATCATGCACCTGTTATCTAGGGTTTGTTTTATCATTATAATATCCTATAATTCCATCTCTAATGAAATGCAATATCCAATATATCAGCCTAGATATGAATCCTAATAGTATAACATTCACAATAATGGTGAATGTTGTGTAAGGTATGTTAATACCCATGTCACACCAATATAATATATTAAGTGTAACCCACATAGCATGGTGACAGTCTCAAGCCAAAAGGAAAATGGTGACATAGTTTTAATTATAGAATTCCATTTATCTGAGTTATCCCTTCCATTTGAATGGATAACTGACTACTTTACTTGTATTTGGAGACTGCCCTCTATAACTAATCATTAATACCATTTCTAAAGTAAGATATAGTTACAAAACCCTAATAATGAGATAAAAAATTACAAGTTAAAACAAAAATTTAATAAAATAAATAAAGGAAGTAGACAAACCCTTAGAATTTGATTATGATAATAAATGGACATTCCCTAGTTTTATGTTATAAAATAGACAACTACAAACTATTCATACAGGTAATCATGCTAATTTCCAAGAATGTTTTGATTATATTGAGAGAAATACTCATGCATACTACATGGAATTTAAATCCATCCATAAGAAGAGACTACTTAGATCCAAAGATGGAAAGAATGAAAATGTTACTATTAAGTTAGATTGTGATCCAAAAACAATTCATGGCCAAGTAACCAAGATGGGTAGATTTCACTAAAAAATTAGAAATGGGTAGCATAATTTTCTCCTTTATATTTCAACAAACATTAAATTATTTTAGAATAATTGATAAATTAATTCAATTAGATTTATTTTGTTTTAAATGACTTAAATAATAATCAAAAGGACAATGCTAATATGATTGCCTAGATACAAAGGTGGATCATAAATAATATTGACTAGGTAAAGCCTCAAACAAACAGATTAGTTAATGAAATACTGAGAAATTATAAGAAAAAAATTGAGAAATTTGTAAAACAAAAATAAGCATTCTTAAATAGTATCTATAAATCAAAATTTCCAAGGAATCTTGAATGATAAATCTACCCTTCTAGGATATATCAAGAAAATATTGGCAAATGATTCTTAGTTGAATCTTATTATGGGAATACAAGATCAACTAATTGTACTGAAGTAAAAATTAGTTAAAATGGCCATTCCAGTAACTATAGTTAAAGAATCAATAAAAATCATGTAGAAAAAGATAGAAAATATGCCTACTAGGATAGAAGTGGACACTACAAAATTTAAGAAACATGTCCAAGAAAAAATAATAGAGATCCTTGAAGGAAGGGATTTTTAAAAATAAAAATACCAAGATTCATGTGAAAATATTGAATAAATGAAGGAAAATGTTGAGAAAAATGTTGTAACATTAAAGATTATAATAACCTATCTGCAAATTAAGATTCATTATATTTAATTACAGTGTTGAATCATGAAAATATGGGATATATAGAAGTTAATCTATAGGTGAAGTAATAAAGATAAGGATTCATATCATTCCCATCTAAGGTTTTGATAGGATGTATTTGGGCTTGGTGGATAGGTCAAGATGTGAAACAATGGTCAAACCTAAATTTGGAACAACCAAGGCACACCCTTGAAGGGTGCTGAACCTTAATCTAGGATTTAATTGAGGTTGTGGATCATTAAACACACACACTAAAGGAGAAACCCAATAGGGATTATTGAAGGAGGCAACACTAAAATTGGAAAAGGTGATTCTAATGATCCAAAACTCTTAGCTAGGCTTGGTGGTGGTTTTTGACCTAGGACCAAAGGTTGAAGGCTCCATGATGAGGTCAAGTCCTTGAGAATAGAGTTAAAAGAATGTGGGATAAATAAATAAGATGAACAACTTGTTATTTTTATAATCTCTAAACTAGGTCCTAACTATTCAGTCTTTGTCTCTACTTTCCATGCTACTAAAAGTGATTTTGGCACTGCATGAAAGATGCCCTCTTTAGATGCTTTCATTGTTGACTTAACTAAGGAGCAAGACAAGTTGATTCAGATGGGCACATTTAAGTCCACAAAACATCAAGCCCTAATTATTGGGAATGGGAAAATAAAGACTTTAAATAAAGATAAGAATAAGAATAATAAGGATCAAGAGATTAAAAAAGAATCAACCTCTACCAAAACCAACACTAAAGCCTCCTCTTCAATGGAAAACCTAAGAAAAGGTTGAGTGTGCCTACTATAATAACAATGAGTATGATGAAAGCAAGTGCATAAAGAAGCAAATAGATCACCTAACTCATCTTCTAGAGAAGAACAACATAGGTGTTCCTGAGTCTATCAAGCAGATTTCATTTACCCAAGATTCTACTAAGGCAAAGGGCAAGAGGAGAGAGAAAGAAAAAGGCAAGGAAAACATGTGAGGATATGGATACATACATGTTCATTGGTACACATTCATGTCAGACAAGGTCAGGTGGCTAGAGATGCTGACTTATGGGCCCAAAAAAATGTAGTGTCTCAATGGGGCTTGGATGGGAGGCACAATAGGGCACGATCAATGGATGTAATGAAATGGTAATGTAGAACATGGTGGGTTATGGTTGGGAGACACAATGGGATGCAATCAGTGGAAGCATAAGCAAACAAATTCTAATTCTAGAAATTTATAGAAGTCACTAAACCAACTAGAAATCATGAAAAAACTCGTAAGACAAAACCTTATATCTTGAAAAATATATGATTTCTTAAAAAACCAACAAATACCCACTTCATATTTTGTAAAAACCCCCAAAAATTGAAAAACATATTTTAGTTTGAGTACCAAGTGGTTTGGAATCTGTAGATTTTCAAAAATGCCTTCAAACCCTCTAAAATGGTGAAAAATTGATTGTCACAAAACTAGGTCACATTTAAAAATAATCTTAGGGTTTTACACCTTTTGAATCCACAAATGATATCTATTTTTAATTTTGAGATCTTGAATATATAGATCTACACTAATTTTCAAGAAATCCCACCAAACCCTTAAAAATTAAAGCCAAAAAAACCCCTAAACAAGATGAATGCTCAATCTCACAATAGAAATAATGGAATTTGGATAACATCAAAGATATGATACCATGTTAGAGTGGGCCATAATCAAGAATATACTGGATAAGATCGAATATATAGAGAAAACCTATATGGAGTAGTGAAACTTGAAAAGAAAATACCTCAAAGAAGAAGTTTGTCTCCACAATAAATTTTTTTATTAGAAGCATTGGCCAAAAAGTACATAAGAAGGTTCATTATATAGGTGTAAATTAGACATGTCCCGACATCCTCATGCATGTGTTATTATTTTCCCTTCATGACCTTTATTAAACCTAAACAAGCTGACTAGACCTTGTAGATAAAACCTAGTGCGAAAAAGTCTACACAAACAAAAACTAAAGTCCAAAAATAATTTATTATTGGAATGTTATAGTATATATTATTATACAAATACTAAAAGTATATAAGGCTAAATATAAACATAGCTGGTAGGTATTCAAGGATTATACTCCATGTTGGAGGGGAAAACACTAACTCAAATGATGGAAAAAAGGAAACAAACAACTAAGTCAGACAAGACATGATAATAAAAACACAATTATAAAAGCCTCATAAGATAATTCATCATAGGTAACAACACCCAAAAGAGGAGGAAAATAATCATCCTTGGGTGGTAGAGTAGTCCAAATGAAAGGCTCCACCAAAGGGGGATCTATATCCACCAAGACGTCCATGGGGTTTGGAGCCAAAGTCACATTTATCTCCCATTCATCAATAAGATTTTGAGTAACAATGCTAGAAGGTATAGTTGGATACCTCCTCTAGGAGGTACCTATATCATTTTTTCCACATGGTGGTGGAAAAATCTAGCTAGATCTGAATTTGAGGGGAGAAATGACTGTGGTTACAAGAAGTAATTTAACGTCTCTTAGGAGGTAGAGGTGGTGAACCTTGAGGCAAGAAATATGAGGGGATGTGTCTCACTATGCAAGGAGCACTCCATTATTGATATACTATCTCTTGAAGATGGCTAACATCCATGGAAATATTCTCCATTTGGAGTTGTATCTATATATACACATAAGATATCACAACCACCTTGTCATTAATATAAATAATGCAAGAAGAGTCTTCAATGTTAAACAAGGCATCATTTTTGGATTTACATAACTGGAAAAAAATAAAAACTATAAATAAATTTCTTAAAAATCAATATCAGTAGGCCAATTGGCTAAATCCCTAAGGAGGGTAAGGCACCATGAGAAGGGCTTAGGGTGGTAAGGCTGAAAAGGTTATGAATCCATTTCCATGCCGGCTAGGATTTGGGACATGACTAAAAGGTATGTTTGAAATAATTTGAGTATTTTCAAGCAAGGAATTTAGGTTAAACAATTCAAATATGGGAGATATACTTCCTGAGTGGAAGACCCTGATAAACTAATCACCAAATAAAATAAGCTAGCTTGGGTTCAAGATTAGCCTTCCAAATTTGGTCAATCCAGGCAAGTCAAGTCCTGGGGGAGGAACTAAGATTCTAGTGCTTATTTATCTTGGAATTATTGGAAGAGAAAGGAATCATTACTTGATATAGGAGATAAGGAGAGTATTTTTTAAAGTGAGTATCACAACTCCATGCCCAATTCTTCCACCATGAGCATGGTAGTTGCAGACCCAGTATGTGCAACATAACATCTAGTATTAATTCTTGAATGTAGTGAATAATATGTAAGTCCTCATTGTTTAAATTGAATTTTGATTTCAAATCAAGCTAAAGATCCTATTCCTTGGTAGAGACCAAATACCTTATGCTGTGAATTTATTTTATGAATATCCTCAAATATTTTATGCTAGGTAATTCTTCCAACAAAAGACTAGTATTAGTCATAATGGGAGACCACCAAATATGATGATTGTTAAAGGAGATAATAGTTTAAAACCATCACCAACCAATCTCAAATGGGGATTCACAACCTCAAAATCCTTTCATATGATTTTTGTAGCAAAAAAGCTTTCAATTTTGATTAGATTAGAAGTAATAAGAAGGGTATAAAAAGAAAATATTTTCCCAACTATTTTTGTTGTAAGAAGATCTAAAAGATATACAATGTTGCAGAATAATTTTCCAATATTCATTGCCTTAAATGGATTTGACTATCCACTTAGCACACAATGAAATAGTTTTCCTATAAATATAGATAATTCCCATATCTCCTTTATCTTGAGGAAGGTAACATATGTCCCAAGCAACTCTATGAAATCCCTTCATTTTATTGGCAATGTACCAAATAAAATCTCTATGAAGTTTAGCCAGATTTTCATAGGAGGATTTAGAGGGATGCCAACAAGAAGACTACTAGACATGATTAACGACTAAAATTTTAGTGCACTCTTGGAATTTCCCTTCCAAGGAAATTGGTTTGGTAACCTAATATTTCACCTTATTTTTAACTTGGTTTAAGACATATTACTATAGATATGTAGGATAACTATCAAAGGCAAAGGGAATGCCCATAAATTTGAACTATTCTTCTCTAATGATCCATTTCCACTTATAGTGGAGAATCCTGTCTAACATAGGCATCATGATATTTCATAAACGTTGAGTTTTTCTCCATTGTAAATTAGAACTAGAAGCTAGGTAAAAAGTGTCAAGACACTACATGTATACAGTGGAAGTTTTTTCCTACTCTTTAAAAGTAATAAAACTATCATAAAAAAATGGCCATTAATGTGTTGAGAGGATCAGTAATGAATAACAATACCCTGAATGAACCCTGCTTAGCCTTGTGAATTAGAATATAGAAAAGAGATTTTGCATAAAGAACATATAAAATAGGGGAAAGAGGGAAACCTTGGCAGATGGAGCACTGGAGGCAAATCTTATCAAATTTGAAACCATTAATAGTGATATAGGTGGAGGCATTTTCCAATAAGGTTTAGACAATCAAAATAAAGAAATGGCCAACACAAAGATCTTGAAACATGGATATGATGAAATGCCACTCAATAATGTCTTAAGTTTTTTCAAAGTCTAGTTTAAGAAAAATGTTTCTCTGATGAGAAACCCTAGCCCATTCCATACCCTCCTAGACAACAATAATTATAAGGAATATACTTGATCTTAATAAATCATGTTTACTTAAGTATAAAAATTATATAAAGAATGAGATGTAGATGGTTAGTAATATCTTTGGCAAGGATATTATAAGACACATTCAATAGAGTGATAGGTCACCAACTGGTGTGAGCTCTAGGTCACTGGCTTCAGGTATGAATTTAATATTACCTTGATTAATAATCATACCCAAATATTTTTTTTGCATAGATTCTTTATAAATATGAATCAAGTCATGCCCAACATATTACTAAGTGTATTTTTAAAATTCATATGGAAAACTATCAGGGTCAGGAGATTTATCATTACTCATGTAGTGAAGATCCTCTGTGAGTTCCTAAAGATTCAAAGGTGCATCAAAAAGATTTTGGTTTATATGTTTCTACTTGTGTGGAACCACATCAAGGAATTTTTGTAGGGCTTCAAATCTTGCCATTATTTCCTCCTACATTTAAAACACTAATTGTAGTAGTCAAAAAATTAGAGGATATATCAGGAAGAGAAGTGAGTCTCACTTGGGATAATTTGATAACCTTGACTTGATCACAAGATTATTTGGATCTAAAGTATTTTAAAAATTCCTTAAAATTAAGGTGAGCATGAAGTTGTGCCCCTCTAGCAGCATGAACATCCACCACCTTGATTTGGTTTTTGAGATAGGTGGTCAGATTTTACAGATGGAGATCAAAGGGGTTGTGTTCAAAGAGGGAGGATACTCTTTGATATTATTTAAGCACATCATCACCACCCCAATTTATAACATGATCAATTTTAATCCCATAATGGATAATATATGTGGTGGTACACATAATAACCTCTTTACACAAATCAATCCAACTAGAAGCATAAGGCAACTAGGGTTCCAGGTTCTAAATCCAAGCAAGGAGATGGATGGTTACCTCATGGATCAAGAGGGATTTGTTAATAATAAAATTATTGCATGACACTTTGAATTATATTGTTATCCATTCCTATCTAAAATAGATGTGATCATGGTTAGAGATAACATATTCAAAATTTACAAATATAGGCTAGCCATTGGTGCTTGCAAAGGAATTTATATATTGATCTGAAAGCATATAATGGTCCAACCTTTTAAAGACTTGATCCATGATGATATGATAGCCATACCAAGAAAGTGAAGATGTGGTATTTAATGAAGGATTCTAAAGGAGAGGGTCAAAAATACCCCACCTATTCTTAAAATACTATAATGATTCACATTCTCCCATGCACCATCTCATTGGCAAGGCTACAAATTTCTCCTTGGGGCTTTCAACCTAATTAAAACCCCCACAAACTAGCCATGTGGCAAGGGGTAAATTATCAACCAAATATCACCATAGAGAAGACTTGTTAAGGTTGTCATTTAGAGCATGAATTTTGAGGATGCCTAATTAATTCACATTAATTTTAAAAAGTATCTAAACATCTCGGTGTGATGGGTCTTCCACCATGGTGGTAATTCAGGAGGAAAATTTAGATGACACAAAGATGATGGCACCACCACATCCTTCCTCATGTAAAGTGGAGAATTTGGTAGTGTTAAAATGAACACATTTTAGAGAAATATATATAAGGATGACATAAAATTTAACCGCCTATGGACATACAAAATATAAGGAACCCATGTGTTGGAAAACAACTTGCATAGAGAATTTATGATAGGACTCTATGAGACCTAGAACATCTTGAGAAAGAATATTCATTGGGAAATATCATCCATATGGTTCTCTCCCTAACCATCCTATATATATTCAAGGGTTGATAAACTATTACATTGGTTTAGAGGAATGAAAATTGTAAGATAAAGAGTGGCATTTAGACCCATTGTCTTATCATTGAGAGTTTCCACCACCACAGGGTGGGCTACACGACTGCTAAGAGAAAGCACCATTTTTAGAGGATATCTTAGTGGTAGAGGAGCTGACTTGAGGATGCAAAACATGAGAAACATAACTCTACTGCTACTTTTGGGTTTTAACAATCAGGGGAAAAGTGTTGGGAACTTCTAGAGAGGGAATGATTATGGAGAGAGAAGCCATTGGGGGGTGGGTTTTGGATCTAACGATAATTTTTTGTTGGTAACTATAGATCAACCATTATTTTATCCATAACTTTAAGATTCTCAATTTGAGGAGGATTTGAGGAGGGTTTTGATCGATCCATTAGGGGATAATATTTGTTGTGATGATCAAGATATTGACATTAAAATCAAGTATTAGGTAGGTTGAAATAAACAACCTTCTATGCCCATTTCTCATTATTGACTTAGATATCTATAGACTCCTTTAAATCCTTGGATAAATTGACCTCGATGTAAAATCACCTATTAGGTCATGCAAAATAAAACTTAGGTTGATCATGGAATAAAACTCACCCCATGGGCTATAAAATTTGGTCAAAAAAGGATCACAAAGGAATTGGTAGGTCAAGGAGTTTGATTCAGATCAACACCTATAAGGAAGACTAGTCAGTGACTTTGAAATCTTGGGTTTATTTCGACAAAATCAAGAGCTTGTTTCTAAGAAACCAACAACTTGATTTTTTTAAAAGATATTGGAATTTAGACATCTCTTTAAATGAGAAAAGGAAAAAATATTTAGTAAGGTTTTAGATCCCAATGACATGGATGTCTGAAGGCTCCCATTAGTGGTGAAACTATGCATTAAGGGATTATTATAAGGTGTTACATCAAAAAAATATGCAATAAGGGAATTATTCTCATACCATTTATAAACACTATCAACGTATCAAGTTGCAAACATACCTCAGGCTGAGATGGATGGTCAGAAGGGTTACCTCGTCATAAACCTTTAGTACAAACTACCTTGATCGCTTGGGCACCATCCGTCCCATTGTTTGTAACAATAGTTGCAATAGAGAATGTGGAGGCCATTAAATAGAGATATACCTCCTAAAGAACAATGCATTGAGTGTAATAAATACGCAACTAACCTTGAGTTTCCTATAGAGATAGTCTAAGTGCCAATAAAACAAGCTAACAAAGAAAAACAAGGCGGACATTAAAAAAACCTAATAAAACTCTAATTATTCATTTCCCTTCCAAATAATATTTATCTTTCCAAAATTAATTTAAATTCTAAGTCCATTAAAAAACTAATCTAATCCACTCCACAATTGTAACCAAAAGGCATAGCTAGTGATGATACAATATGAATACTCAATGATCTTCTTACTCCTTTAATTATTAAATCTAATATTTAAATAAAAATAAATCACTTTCTATTTATAATTATATTTGTATACTAAAAATATTTGTTATCTAATTGAATAACTAATTTCAACTAAAATAATTATTAAAACCATATCTTTTAAATTAAATAAAAAATTAATCAAATTAAATAAATATTTAATAAAATAAATAAATTTAAATTTTAAATGAATTTGATTAATAATCAAATCAAATATTTAAATATTTGAGTAAAATAATATGATATATTTTAATAACTAAAGTATCGTGAGATGAACTATCTATAATTAAATAACTACTTTGACATTTTCAAATGATAACACATTTGTCTACTCAAATGCCTTTTCTAAGCTAGACTCTCTTCCCACTTGGTAAAATTTCCACTTTAATATTTTATATCCTCAAAAAAAAAAATGAGCCATTTATAAAATGAAAACACTGTGGGAGTCATTTCTCGCCCTTTCATCCCATCATGTTGAGTTCACATTAGTGAAAAATTATATCACATTTCCTTAGTCAAATGCAACTCAAAAAATACAACAATTTTAAATTTTTTTCTCCCCCTACTGCTAATATGACAATTTAATAAGCTTACTTCCATTCTAGATTCCAAGTAGCACATTTAAACTATAGAATAAGGGAATTATATGTATATATTTTTATGCATAACCATACATACTTAAAATCTATTAAGTTTAAATATGTGATACATGTTTGAATATCTAAGCATATATATATATATATATATATATATATATATATATATATATATATATATAGACTAGACTAGACATTTTTGTAGATGTATGGTTACAAATATTATTCTTATGAAAATTAAGGTGTGTTTGGAGACAATATATTAGTAGTGTATTTAAATTGAAATTACCAAGATATTTTTATGAAATTTAATGTTTGTTTAGAGACAATAATTTAGTAATGTGTCTCAATTGAGATTACTAAGTTACCATATGCAACAATTTCTTTTGCTAACGAGATGCCCATGTTATGCCACAACTATGTTATCACATCATCGCAATCATGTCAACCCTACATCTACCAGGTGATGAAAGTAACCTCGTACCTATTTACCTTGCCATTCCTCATGATAAATTCCCCTTCTAAACTTACTAGCATGTGCACACACATGTGAAGTAATTATATCATTGAATAAGAAAATATATAATTAATAATACCTTATATAACAAAAAAATGTATTTATTTAATTACATAATTATTATCTAAAAATGGAATGTGACATAATTAACCTCTTGGAATAAGCATTGTCCAAATGCAATGTTTGGAAGAAATATTATTCCAATGAGATGTAAACACAACCCTCCAGGATACTTTCCATACTGAATCATATTGATCTAGGTTCCAAAGAAGGTAGCGATGCTCACATGTTTATGAGAATGGAATCCCATCGACATAAATATCATGCCTCCAATTCTCTTTTATAATGAAATTTCATATCAATTCATTGACAAGGCTTTCAATTAATCACATAGTCCTTTCCATAGTTGGGTTTACTTTAAATTATATATATATATATATATGCACCATTAGTAAATTTAAGGCATAAACATCAATTTTTGTCTAAGGATTTGTAGACACATAAATTAAATTTTAATCTGAAACAATGCAATTGTGACCACTCCTTATATACACATAGCTCATGCCTCATTCCATGGTATTTTTACCACCATTCCTTCACTCTTGTGTGGATGACCCTTCTCTCCAAGTAGATAATGATCTCAAGATATCCCTATACAACATCTTAAACATCATAAACTCACTTTCAGACTAATCCACAATTTTAATTTAGTTTTCTCTGTTCTTCAGACAAGGCCATTATATTTAGATCATCTAGCTCCTTGGTACTATCCAATTCCACCAACTGTATCTTCCTACCAAATAATGACTAGTTTCTTAATTCAAATTCATGTAACAGGTTTTCCCACACATTTAGCAAGACCCATTAAAATGAATTCCTAATTGATCATTATAAATTCACATTTTCAATCCATTGATCACTAAAACATATAATTTCACATTGAGAAAAAAACATATATTTTTTCAAATTTAGAGTCTACATAGCCATAATATCCTAGAGCTAAGCCTGTATACTCCTCCAAGGTCACAAGTCATTTTTGAAGTACTAAACCACACCAGGATTTCACCAAAATTTAATATTTTACACTAATATTTCACACACACCACCGTAACATGGGAAAACTACATGGATTTTAATCCCTCTTTAGAATATTGGTATGTAGACAATGATCAACACATAGTGTGTTGAGGTCTAACACAACTTCAAATGATAATCCCTTTATCTATTTATCATTTGTGGTCTATTTATTTAGGTTTATAAATGAAGAATAAGGTACATAATGGCTTCCATAATAGATCATGTATCATAGAATAATAAATATGACCTAAAAGTAATAACACACAGACCCAAATTTTCACAAAGGATAAAAACCCTGCTAAACACAAACATTACCTATGGACTAAAACATGGCATGCCCCTTTCTGATTCTAATGATCTTATCCAAAAATAAATTGAATCCTTATTCCTAATTCATAACTCTATAGAGCCTCCCAATCGGTTTTACACTATATGTCTCAATCTTGCACTATCGTATTTATTGCTAAGTAATATGTCTTTGTTACTTTCCCTTTTAGCACATTTCCAAATTTAATAAATTACAAATAAATGAATGCTTAATTTACGCATATATTTTACATCCTAATTTAGCTTAGTTCATTTTTTCTAATTAGGATTTAACATCTCCTATTTCCTATTTTTTGATAAAACATATTGGTGAACTCATCTATTCATTGAATATTATAAACCCTAACCATATATGTTGTTAGGTTTTCTTTCCTTCTTTTTTTGTTTTCAATTGTTGTTTTAGGGTTTTCAAATTTGGTAAATTATTTAATATTAGCAATATTCCAAGTTTCTATTTCATATGTTATGCAATTTATGAAGGTTGTTTCTAACTCTCTTAGAACAAGTGGTACTCAAGAATGAACATACTCAAATTTATTTGGACAAGGGACATAATATGTCCACTAACAAGGATATATTAGGGCCTTTTGATACTAATACATAGGTGAAATATGTAGAACCACCTGATAATACATCAAAATATGAGTGATATAACCAAGACAATAATGACTCTCAAGAAGGGCATTGATATGAATTACCAGCTGTGGACACTCACCTATAGTTAAAGTGAAAATTATTAATAATTTTCAAGAAAAGTTCATGATAAATCTTAGGATCATCATACAATATTGCAAAATTTTTTGGAAATAAAAAATTTAAGCATACCTAATACATTTGGGGCAACTTCTAATGCTATGGGTTCCTTACCTTTATCTACTTTATTTGAGACAACAATTTTTACTATCATATACTATGGGGGTAATCCAGGGGTTTAAAAAAAAAAATTAACCATTGATATTAAGTCATTTGTGACACCACCTTTGGCTATCATTAATTCTAATACTAATGTACAATCCCTTATGCAAGAGGTTGAAGCCATGGAAACTAAGGTGTTATATTCAGAACAAGATGCTTCAAAACCAAATCAGGGACTTGATTCATAGACCTTGTTTCACACTCCATTGGTTCAACATATTTTAACATATATTTTACCAACTAATTTTGTGTCATCTAAGCTTACATTTTAGGATAGAAAAGTTGACATCGAGCAACATTTGTGAGCATTTCACAGAGCATGTTTGTACTATGCATCCAATGATAGGTTATTAACCAAGTTATTTCCAAAAATATTAAAAGAATATGCACTAAGATGGTTTTATACTTTACCACATCAATTATTTCATGCATTCAATGCTTTTACATATTTATTCCTTGCACATTTTTCAATCAATATCACTAAAAATATTTCATATGCTTAGATTGCTCAACTCAAATAATAATCTAATGAGTCTATTGCATAATATGTCTTAAGGTATAAGACCATGCTATCTAAGATGATGAATCCCATTGAAGATAAGGAAATTCAAGACATATTTAAATAAAGTTTACTTCCACATATACATGAATCTATTATCTTTAATAGGTTTTTATCATTCACAGATTTGTTTCATACAGTCAATGAAAAAAGTCAAGTTATTAGTAATGAACACTCTTAAGTATGAAATGAATTCTATTTCCATTTATCATGCCAAGAATATAAGTAATCCACCATACAAGGTGATTCCAACTGAGATTAAGAGTGATTAAAAAGCACTAGTCAATGTAGTTTCATAACCTACTCCGTGTATTATATTATCAACTTCTCCAAGAAGACAATTTACCAACTTACTAGATGGTCCCTAAAAGATATTACAAAAGTTATTAGAATGCAACATCATATCACTCCCTCCCATTAAATAGGTTTATATGACTTAGACTCTTCTAAAGGGATTTGATTAGAATGTTTTTTGTGACTACCGTAGATCACTAGGGCATATTGCCAACATATACATCAATTTATGACATAAGATTTAAGACTTAATAGATAAGAACATAATTGACGTGAGTGTACCTAATGAAAGTACACAACCAAATCCAAGTGATAATATAACAATGAATATTTTCAATGATCATTTACCTAACCATACATGTCAAGAAACAAAAGATAAATTAGAGTGCATTATGCATACAACACACATCCTCCACCAGCTTCTTATCATCCCCAAAAATATTTTTAATGAAATAATTGATACACATCATGTTTCAGTGCCATCAATGCCACTCATCAAATTTGCATATCATGAAATAGTTGATGATGATTCTGATTTACACTCCTTATTCATTTGAGCTTACATTTATCATAAAATTATATAAAGTGTCATGGTTGATAATCGTTCAAGAGTGAATATTTGCACTATCACACTTCTCTCTTATATTTAATACACATATAGAGATATATGGGCACATTAAGAGTTGTATTGGTGAGATCCATTACGAGTTGGTCTAACACATGTGGACACTAGGTTTATAGTAGTTCTCAATGCAAGGATATTCAATATGTTATTGGGATGCCCTTGGATTTAATAAATTTGTTAAATTCCTTATATCATACACATGTTTAAAATACTTTTTTTTAATGAGGTTATCATAGTTTAGGGTATTCCATATGAATACCTCCTCTAAAAAAAGATCATTGTTCCTACACAATAGATTTTAGTTCAACAACCTTAAAAGGTGTAATGTACTTAATGAATTTAGAATAAATTGATCCATTCTCCTAGGAAACCCATCCTCAATATGCCATCAAATATTTTTCATATATTATAGAAATCCACTCTTTAATTTAGCTTGTCCTAGATTCATACTATAAAGTGTATGCAATTAGCTGGGATTGACATGAAATTATCTTATTTAAAGATCTAGACTCAGAGAAGGTAATTTAAAGATATCCCATTAATACTGAATGAATCAAGATATGACCAAATAAATCCTTAAAACCTAGCAATAATATCAACTACAACACAATGTCAAGAGAAAGGGTTCCAAAGCCTTAAGCAATAAACACAATGAAATAGATCTAGCTAGGTCTCTTTTGATTGTAGTAAATATCAAAATCAAGCAATATAAGCAAGGGGGAATGGTTATAAACTTATCAAAATGGATAAGGAACCATGGTAGGCAAATGAGGGATATCAAGCCTCAATATCCCCCTTGGCTAATGGTGATTTTAAAATATTATTATAGTGTAAGGATCTCAAAGGCTGAATCAAGCTCTAGGCTAAAAAGAATTCTCCTATTGCATCCAAGCCTCCACATGACAAACTTTCATTTAATACAATAAACAAAAAATAACTCCTCCAAATGTATACATAGGGCATAAGTGTGAGAAATAACAAAGTGAAAATGAATGTTTTTATCTATTGGAATGAAATGGTAACTTGTATTTAGAGTGGTGAATGATCCTAATCCATTTCAAATCTTAATCTAATGATATTGACCAACTTTATTTAGTTCTAAATGAGATGATTAACCTTGAACTAGGTCAACTAGGCTGATTTAGTTATGAATATTGTACCAGAACATTTAAAACTACATTGATCTCATTAATATAATTGGTAAGGGACATGATAGATAACACTACATTGAATGGGCTAATATAGTAAAAAATTATACGTCTTGATATATCTAAAGGATGTAATATGGAAGGAGATATCTTAGGGGATAAAATTTAAAGAAGCTATAATGGATGCATGATTGATAAATACGTAACAATATCTCTCACAAAGCACCAATAACTTGCCTACCTCTTTCTTAGTACACCTTTAAGGCATGCACTTAGGGATATTAAAACTTGATAGGATGCTACAAGAAAGAAAGTGTTAATAAATGATAAATTTTTAAAATATTATGTATACATATGCCCCACTTGAAGCTCAACATGTGTCACCATAGTGTAACATGGGATGGTGCTTTGAGAAATAACATAGTAAAAAAATAACTTAGATTATCTAAATGCAAGAAAAAAATGAAAAATAAGTGAAATTAAATAAACTATAAATATGTACTATCACTTACCTTATTTTTGAAAAGAATTTGCATGTCTAGCTAATTATGAGAGGTCCCTAGGAGTAAAGCAAAAGGAAGACCTAAAAAATAAGAGAAAATTTGATTTTTTTACAAAATTATTATGTTAGCACTGAAAAATTCTCTATCTTGTTAGGATTATAAAGCTTCTTTCGATTCATGAAATAGACTTATGAAAACAAAGATATGGGAAAAACACAAAATTTATCGATAAATAATTGAAGGCTAAAAATTTTGAAAAATATTACCATAAAAAAGGTAAATAATTATTCATTTATGCATTTTTTATTTTTTGAAACCAAAGCTATACATGTCCAAATCTAGAAAATTGAGATATGATGGCCTGCACATGAGGAGATGGACAAGCTAGTAGACATATTTCTACTGCGGTTAGTATGGTATATGTACGAAGTTCATTGATTGTTAATTTTTAACATTTTGGATTGAATTAGATTTGGAAAGTAGATGTTAAGGAAAATTCATGTAGTGAAATTTTCCTTAACAAACATAGGTTTAGAGTGAGAAATAAGATAGGTAATGGGTAGGTGATGACAATTCAAAATTTAGGTCAAGGGCATTTATTACTTAGTGAAAATCACCTCATAGTTTGAATGGTATCAATAATGAATATTAAAGTTGGATGAAATCATTTGAAGTGGTCGATGAAGTTGAACCATTTATGGTTGATGCCATTGAACATATTTGATGTAGTAGGTAAATAATAAGGTGGACAATGACATATGTCATGGTTGATAGAGTTAGAAGATATCCTAGTTGATTTAATCGAACAAGTAACTGATGACATATGAAATATTCAATAGATAATTGATAGCGTATAGTCAAGCCGATACAATAGAGATATAAGGTCTATTGCATCGATCAAGGTTGATGTAGTGGTAAATCATAGATGTTTGATGTAGTAATGTACATGGTTGATGTAGTCTAAAAAATGAGATGGCTGATGTAATAATGTACATGGTTGATAAAGTAATCAATTTTAAATAAATATTAATTTTATTATTTTTAAGGTTAAACTATTTTAATTTTTGGATAGAGATCTAATTTGTGATTTGTTGTTTGGCATTTTTAGAGATTTTAGATACTATGGATATTATTGGATGTGGTATGTGTTCCATATCTACTGGAGAGGTTATCTATAGTAGATTTAACTCAACTAACTATCCTTGGATTCGATAAGATCATGAAGATGCATCATATTCCACATAGTGTAGAGTAAGTCACCATGTTATTATGAGTATGGGAGAGACTAAATAATACCTTCTACTTGGTGGTGGATGAGGATACTATCGAGGTTGTTATCACCTTGAAGGATGTCCATGTTATCTTGGGATTGCTGATTATGGGCACACTAGTGGTGTGCAATACCCTAGATTTGACATATGAGAGGAGAACCTTAGCTTTGTGGGCTATAGGCTCAAAGAGATATGATTTTAAAGGGTTGTTCATATGTTTATTAGATGTATATATATCAATTATTCTGGATATATAGAAGGATATTATTGGACATGTGATAGCTTGAGTGGTCTATCACAAGCTAGATGGGAGAGTTCCCATGTATATTATATACTTGTCACTCCATGTTTAGCTATGTTCTATGGTTATGATTATTGGGAAATCCCATCACACCATAATGTATCTATACAATAGAATAGTATTGTAAATATAACATCATGTATCCCTGCAAAAAATATATAAGTAGTTTGAAAACTACCAGAACATGGTTTCTATAAAAAGATATAAACAAACATAAATTATAATTTAAAAAATAATATCAAAAACTAATTTGAAACATTCAATGAATTGAAATAAATAGGCAATAAGCTTGAGATTAAATTATGAAATGAAAAGTTAATTTTCCTTGTTTATGCTTGAAAAGTAAAACAAACATAACTATATTAGTGCTAGCTGATATAGTTGTACATATAGTGCACAACTGTATCAGGTAGATTAATATGTCTATTTAAATAGAGTTTTAGACCTAATTAAATGACTAAATTGAACAAATTAATGTAATTTATTAAATATATATAACTATATCAATTATATATATATATATATATATATATATAATTGGAAATAGGATTTAGAAAGAAGGAAAAAGTGTAAATATAGAACTATATCGAGTAGATAGATATAGTTTATTTGAAACATAGTTTTAATAGAACTATATTATCTAGTTCAATATGGTTTACCTGAGGAAAATTTGGATATGGGGTTAAAACTCTATCATTCTTGCCAAAATAATTAGTTTAAAAGATGCCTGAATGGAACTATATTGACCTATTTGATATAGTTCATTGGGGATAGATTTGGTGAAAAAATTTGAGATAAAATTGTATCGATCCATTCAATAAAATTAGCTATAATTAGATATGAATATGAAACTATATCGTGCTGGATGAAAATATTTACCAAAAATGTATTAAAAAAAAACTAGATTAATTTGTTTGATACAATTGGGTAAATAAGTGAAGGCAATGATTAACTTCATGTTGGGTTCACCAGAATGTATGCAATGATATAAGATTGACCTACAACTATCCTATTTAAATATCTAGACTTAGAGAAGGTAAATCAAAGAGATCCCATTGATACTTAATGATTCAAAATATGACCAAATGGATTCATAAACCTAGCAAGAGGAGCACCTACACCACAATGTCAAGAAAAAGGGTTCCAAAGCCTCTAATCAATCAACATAATGAAACATTTCTAACTAGGTCTATATTTTTTAAGTAATCAAATATTGCAATCAAACAATGTAAATAAAGGGGGAAGGGTTAGAAACATATCAAAATTGGTAAGAAACCATGATAAGCAAATGGGGACCTAAGCTACTTAAGGTGGATAAATGGAAAGTTAAAATAATCCTTTAGCTACACTACGTATTTATGTAGATAAAATTTAGAAAATGAGATATACATCCATTAACCAAGAAATTATACAACTTCTATCTATCAAATAAAATATCTAGGGTTAAAATATACTTACCTTGAATAAGACCTGTCAAGCCTCAATATTTCCCTTGACCAATGGTGCTTTGCAATATATTATTTTGGTTGTAAGGATATTAAAGACTAAATCAATCTCTTAGCTAAAAGAACACCTATTATTGCATCCAATATTCCACAAGACAAACTTTCCTTCAAGACAAGATATAAGCAATAAATCCTCCAAATGTAGACTTAAGGCAGAAGTGCAAGAAATAAAAATGTGAATATGAATATTTTTATGTATTAGAATGAAATGATAAATTTTATTTATAGTGGTGAATGATCACAATCCCTTATGAAAATTAATTTGATGATATCAACCAACTCGATTTAGTTCTAAATGGGTTGACTAATCTCAAACTAGGTCAACCAAGATGATTTAGTTATAAAGACTACACTGAAGCATTCAAAACTACATTGATACGAGTGATGTAATTTGGAATGCATGGATAAAAGATAAAACTACATCGAACAAGGTAATATACTAGGAAATTATAGGCCCTGATATAGTTAGAGGATGCAAGAGGGAAGGATATAGTATATGGGATGAAATCTGAGGAAGCTAGAATGAATTTAGGATTGATAAATAGGCAACAATATATCTCATAAAGAACCAATGCATTGCCCACATATTTATTGGTGTACCATTTAAGGTGTGCACTCAGGGAGATAAAACTCATTAGGTTAATGTAAGAGAGAAAGCATCAGTAAATGATAAATTTATAAAATATTATGTGTATATACAAATCATTAAGATTTTTCCATAAAGGAGACTAACATAGAGTTTTTATTACACTCCACCATGGGTTATGAATATTACTAGAGTTAAATATGCTAAAAAACATATGTATTATACTACAAAGCATTATCATGACCATGACACTTATGTTTGAAAGGGAAATCAATATTCAGATTTTGAGTTGTGATCAGTTCCTTCATAGTGACATGATACTTTCCATTTGTAAGAGGTCATCCTTCCTATGATAGATACATGACCAATTTATTGTGAGGCTCCTGTGAGAGTCATTGTTTATTATATTCATTTTTAGTTTCATATATATATATATATATATATAATATTCCATAAAAATCTATAAACTAGGACTTATGCATGGTATGTTTAGATCATTTACATCAGTTGATTTATGCTCAATATATGAAATATATATATATATCAAATATGATCACAAGTGTGCATGAGTGAATGCAAAACATACAATTTTTCATTTATATATATAGTTATAGGAGGTGATACTATCTTAGGGCCAATATTTTACACAAATAAAACTACTCATTTAGATGCTACCACCATACTCTCTTGTTTGATTCTAATGGACTTATCCCAGTGAACATAGGCTCCACTTTTCTAGTTTCAAATAAATCACATGATCTCTAAAGCTTACATATATCACAAAAAGTTCACTTGAAACATCCTATTACATATGTTTTATCATTCCATGAATATACATATTATTCATACTTCAATACATTACATTACGTGATTATTTGATCACTTACTTTCACATTGCTAGATTACTTGATACATGAGTTGATGAATATACTAATATTAAAAGTTGCTAATGTTAATTAAATTTTATTATTTGTGCATGATTTTTGTGTTTTCTTTCCTACTTTATGTCTAATGCATATTCATCTTGTTTGGATTGTGGACATTTGCACATGTCCTTGATTTTGTATCTAAGCCTTCATTGTGTGTTTCTATGCATGTGAGTGAAATTTTAATATTTCCATTGTATGTGGCCCCTTAGAATTATATTTTGTGCTTTGTGTGATTCATGTATACCCTTTGTATGTATGCATCATATACATGTCACTTATTTTATTAGTTTACTTAGTTGCCAATGCCATGATGGATATCATGCAGCTTCCCAATTTTTTGATGCCATGATGGATATCATGCATCTTCCCAATTTTTTGATGCCATGATGGATATCATGCATCTTCCCAATTTTTTGATGCCATGATGGATATAATACATCCTACTTAAGTTTTTATAATCAATTTAGTTTACATACTCAGTGTATGATCATTTATCTACATTCCTAATTGCTAACATCTATCTTGACAATGTCACTATGTATGCTTGTTTCCACATGCATATTATATCACTATTTTGCTAACTTATATATGATGATACCATGTTATTCATGTTATCATTACTATTCAGATTTACATATTTTCATAACATCTCTTACATTAATTCTTCTTTTGAGTTAATCTATTGCACAAACTTCACAACTCACCTAAAAAATGGGGGCATACACAACGACTTGTCTTAGAGACTAAGTTGGAATAATTTAAAAATACTTAGATATTAATAGTATTTACACGGTTGATCATGATCCATACCAAAAATCACCTAGATAACAATTTTAGACAATAACGCTCCATTCAAACAAGGGCATAGGCCAACCATGTCCAAAACAACATGTTGTTATCCTAGTAGGTAGAAAATAGTAATTTAAAAAAAATCCCTAAATCATAGTTAGTATAGGATAATTGGTAGTAAGTATATAGAATTATTTTAGATAAATAATCATATTTTGTTCAAAATGGGGCATCATGTAGGTCATGTGTTCTAGAGTTTGCACAGATTTTTTGCTAAGAAAATAACATGATAATACTCAAGTTTAGAATCCATATACACCAAAATAATAGATTAGGGGAATGTACATGGCACATGACCACCTTTTTGCTCAGTTCTATGCTAGTTTTACAAATGGAATGGCAATAATTTTCATTCACCAAGTTGCACCAGACTTAGATTACACTTTTTTTCATTAGTTTTGCACTCAAAATTAATCTTAATCCATCTTTAGTGGTTGATTCACCTTTTTCTACTCTTTTTTCACCATATTGATCTATTGGAATTCTTCCAAGGATTCCAAACTATGCTACTACTTTGGGTATGCAATGATGGAGTCAAACACACCCTTATATCAATTAATATTGGGGAATGCAAAGTTTAATACAAGTGTCTCAAAGAAGAATAAATCTCCAAGGGTCCTACCCTCTACAGTTTCTATTTTTTCACCAAAAAACACAATAGTTCACATACCCAATCAGGTGTATTAATTCCTTGTTATTTGATCTATAAGTTTTCTTGTCTTTACATTAAGATTTTCATCTTAAGTAAGGACTAATTTTTACATGTTTCATTATAAGTTTGTATGAAGCATAATTTAAGACATGGCCTACATTCAAGAATTTTATTCATAGGTAAGTTCAAATATGCACTTTTATTTTTACTCTAGTACTTTAAATTTGTTACATTAACAAAATAAATGGGGGTAAATTTATACACATAAATTAATATTTAAGCTAAAACAATGCACTTGTGACCATTCATTATATGCACTAAAATCATGTCTCATTTCATGGTCTTTTGACTAACATTCCTTCAATCTTATATGAATGATGTTTCTCTCCAAGAAACTAATGATATAAAGATATTCTTATCCAACATCCTAAATAATCTAAGCTCAATTTAATATTTATCCACCCTTATAATTTAATCATCTCTATTATTTAGTCAAAACCACCCTATTTGGAACATCCTACTCCCTAATATTGTCCAATTCTACCAACCACATCCTCCCACCAAATAATGACTAGCTACTCAAATTAAAATTAATGTAATGGGTTGTACCACATGTTAATCAAGCCCCATTATTAAGAATTTACAATTGATCACTATAAATCCACATTTTTAATCCATTTTGCACATAATAAGATCACATATGAAAAATGACTAGAACATATAACTACACATTGAGAGAAAACATCTAGTTTTCCAATTCATATTCCATACAACCCTAGTATCCATAAGTAAAGTATATAACTCCTCCAAGATCACAAGTCATTTTTTAAGAAATTAATCACACTAGGATTGTACCAAAATTTAGATATTTCACCAGTATTTCACACACACCACTGTAACATGAGAGAACTACATGGATTTTGATCCCTCTTCAGAGTATTGATATATAGGTAGTGCTTAACATAGGGGGTGTTGAGGTCTAGCATAAATTCAACTGATAAACCCTTTTTATATTTTATTTGTGTATCATTTATGGTCTATTGAGTTAGGGTTATAGGTGAATATAAATTTATATAGTGGATTTTGAAGCAAATCACACATCATAAAATACATAAATTAGACCTAAAGGTGATACTGCATAGACCTATATTTTCACAAAGGGGAAAAACCACATCAAACAATATTGTTCCATATAGACTACAACATGGTATGCCCTTGTTTGATTTTAAAGGCCTTGTCTAGAGATAAAGTGATGCCTTATTCCTAATTAATAATGAATCCACATACCCTCCCAATCAATTTTATAGTTTATGTCTTAGTGTTGCACTATCAGATTTCTAACTAAGTAATTTGTCTATATTTTTTTAGTACATATCCAAATTTAGTAAATTAAAAATTAGTGAATGCTTAATTTATGCATATATTTTACATATTGATTTAGCTCAATTCATTTTATCTAATTAGGATCTAACATCTCTTATTTCTCATTTTTTTATAAAATAGGATGCACAATGGGTCCAAGGTACTACCTATCTTATTTCCATTTTATCATCACCAATGAGATTAACTCCCATTGTCCTATTTTAAAATATGTATCCCTATCTTACTATACAAATATAACTCTAATGGTACATCCCACACTATTTTCCTTGGCCTTCCTACAATACATCATCACAAGGTTTACAAGGGGTCAATTTACCCTTTTTTGAGTGCCTTAGTAATTATTACAATAATGTATTCACTAAAATGACATAATAAATCATACGATAAGGTATTTTAATTTAATACCCTATGTAAACCTCACATCATGGTCTTGATTTCCTCTAACTAGGAGTGACCCTATCCTAGTTATGAGGGTGACATTTGACATCCCCAAAAAATCATTAAAATCATGTGAAAACTTTCCATTAGTATTAACATACATTCATATGAAAAACTATAGAGCTAAGACAATAATCCATGTTATTAGTTCTAGAGGGGGACTATTGCCTTTAGTCTTCTCTATCTCATTATTAATCTTTGCCTCCCTCAACTAATTAAAATTCATTGATTTTTGTGCTCAAAATTTATGAAGAATTGACCTAAGTAAGTTACACTTTGTTTAAGCTCTGATATAAAATAATATTATTCATTAAGCTATGATTGGATTAAAAAAATCATGTTATTTGGGCCTTTGATTAAATCAAGTTGGGAGATGCTATCAATGTTAGGTTTTTGGCTATAATCCTTTATGGATACAGCTTGGATATGATAGAACAAGATGTAGTATTCACCATGATCATTTTAGGGTGGTGGTTTTTCATTGTAGGATTAGGTGGTGCACCTACTGGTAGTCATTTAGTATGTCGAGAATAATTTTCTAGAGATGAGATCTGCTTCATGATAGTAAGCACCACATCTCACTACAATGTACAATATACAATAGAATTGTTATTTTGAAATGAAGGGTAAACTACTTTGTAAATAGAATATTTAACCACAGGTCAAAAAAGGGGTTTGAGGGAGTATAATAAGCTACTTTGGATTTTTGTAAACATTGATCACAGTAGAAGACAATGGGAAAGATGAACATTATTATCCATCCTACACAACACAATGTATTTTAATTTAGACTGATCAACTCCATTATGTTGTATATTTTTAAAGATTTGTTTGATGACCCTTCTAGGATTCAATTCAGCCTATTATAGCCATTAGGGGTTTCCTCATACTCATTCATTTCCCTAGCTAGCTTAGCAGGCACTTGCTATAGGGCCACATAGCTACTCTGGGTCTATGCAACCATCATGTTTATCCTCATTTTACTACTCTTATACTTCACTATCTTCACCTTCATCATCACCAAAAAGGGGGCAGGACAAGCTATTGGAAATAGAGGATATACAGAATACCAGTTGGGGGATTACTCAAACTAGATGCAAAAGTGCGTGGAACAAGAATGATTCTATCAATGAAGTTGCAGAGCAATTCTCAAAAAATAATTTGTCCCCAACTTAGGTACCTTATTCACTAAAAGCATAAATCAATTTCTTTAAAAGATGCTATTTTTGTTTGGGGTTAGTATATTGGATCTGTTAAATCATGTCAGCTGCACCGTTTCTAGTTTTATACTTTTTCATATGACTATGACATGTCATCTATGTATTGAGCCTATGAATGATTCCTTGTTTGAGGATGCATTTTATTTTGTTGTAAATAATTATTTTTCATCCTCACTTCTAATATGTTATGATTTATTAAGGTTTTTAACAATGTATTTTAGGTATCATACAAGTCCATTATTTGTACCATTGCTTGAAAGATGTAGTAAACAATGTCTTTAGGTCATTTGGACCCTTGGATTATAATACATAAATATAAATTTTATTTAGTTCTATGTTTTAGTGCTGGGATTAGACCATATGAAGTCACTAACATTGTTAACAGTGCTCATTGAGACTCTAGGTTGTAGCTGACATGGCTGCTGTATTTGAGACACAATGATAACCTAAGGGTAAGCAATCATGGTCAAAATGTTCATGGTTTTAATCTAAAGTACTTTAGGTTAGATGAATAAATATTTATTTGTCCATTATTTTGAGGCCCAATGGAGAAATAGGGAAATAAATCCTGTATACTAATAGGAATGATCGTACCTATTATACAATTAATACTTAACATAAAGGATGTTTTCTAACTTGTGCTCATCTAGAGTCTAGGATGTAGCTGACATGGTTGATACTATTAAATTCAAATTGTATTTATTCTTTAATAAAAATTAGGGTAGAGTTAAAGACTTCAAAAAATGTGGCTGAGTGATATGGAATTTCATGAGAGGAGTAGGGTTAGAGTTAATGTCACTTTAAATTATACAACTTCAAATAAACCATAAAACTCAGGATTACTTACTTCTAATGGGTATTACATTTGAAAATGTGGCTAAGTGATATGGAATTTCAAGAGAGGAGTAAGATGAGGCTGGGTATTACTTCTAAAAATGTGGCTGAGCAATATGAAATTTTAAGAGAGGAGCAAGATGAGGTTGTTGTAAGTTTCTTCTCAAGACATACCTTTTTAATATTACAGTCCCATTGTTATACTTTTCCTCAACTCCAATACATGAGAATCCTTCTCCTTACATTTATAATTTCTTACAATAAATTAAAATGAGTTATTTTTCATCTTCAGACTTTTTGATGATGCAAATCTGATCTCATAAAAATGTTGTAGTAGTAGTAATTACAGGAAGATTTAAAGATGAAATCATTATGGTACATACTCAGATACAAGAACATAACTACATTGAATTGGGTTTCCTATGAATATTTTTGGAAAATCAATGTAGTTGATGTTGTTTCAATATAAGCAATATAAGAATGATAAAACTTTGCATGCCACTTCTTGTCGTTTGACTTGATTTCTACATTGTTGATCTCAAAACTGTGAACAAAAATTCCATAACTATTTCTATAGATATGGAATCCATGGAAATACATATATGTCTAGCCTTTCTAAGCTCAACCCTACTTCTAATAAAGGTGGCATTACTATTATAGGTATAGTAGTTGGATTATGGTAGGATGTCTTCTTTTATGTGTCTTACTTGATTGCTATGAAATGCATAATGTACAATGTCATTCATTCCTTCATATTGATTCCTTATTTGGATAAAAATTAGTCTTGCTTATTTGATTTTTGGTCTTGTAAGTTATGATGATTTATGATGCTCAATAAAATGGCAAATGAAGGGATGGTTTTGGTCACTTCTGCAATAGAACCCAAAAGTACTCATAGTTGTAATACGTAGGGGTTGTTTTGGTCACTTCTACAACAGGAGCTAGAAGTACATATCACTATAAGAGCATCATATTGCTTTAAAAGTTGCATTAATAACTACCCTTTGATCAGATTATTTAATAAGCTATGATTTATAACTAATGTAATTGAAAAATCATTGATTACAATTGTGAGCTTTTGCAATAAACTTAATCTATAAAATGCTTTTGAAAATATTTTTCTCTCTCCTCCCGTAGGTACTCGATGCTCCGTACCCTTGTTATTATTTATTTTCATTCATAAGAGGCAGTGAAAAACTTAGACAACACTAAATGAATGATAAAATAATGTTCACAACATCCTTATGCTTTGGCCAAAGACTTGATGAGACATACAACTCTAACTACTTTTGCACATTTATGTTTGAGACATATACTAAAAAATCCCTATACATAGGGAAACATTAGTGGAAAATTTTCATAATTAATAAAATTATAAGGATTCTAAGACTTAAGATTGGCTATTTGGAGAACATCGAGTTGCACAACACTTTTCCAAAAACATGCATATACATGACTATTTCTTGCTATATTTGTAAAATGATTTATAATACCAATAGGGCTTTGTTTTAGGATTGTCAAAAAATTGATGGTCCTTGATTTTAAATAATTTTTGGACCACCACACATTATATAGGCCCTTGGATCACATTTACCAAAATTTAAGAGGTAAAATTTGAAATGCAAACAAATTATCCATTTATACCCAACCCAAATGTATTAAATGTAGTTATCTATATTCTCAAAATTAAAAACTATTTATTCATCATTGTGAGTTATAACTTCAACATTTTTTAGTGCATTGATGAATATAAAAGGTTTTAATAAATAGGTGATTCAATATACAAATAAATCAAACACTTGCATATCAAAATTAATAAATCTATTGATCCCATTAAATTTTTTTCTAACATTGTAATTTAGTATCTATAGGTAAATAAATTCATCTAATTTAAATAATATTGTGATCATTTATAAAAATATACACATTTATGATTTTTTGATAGGTATCCATTTTTGACTGGAGCTACGAATTGGTCTGGGACATAATCAGGGGTCTAGATCTCTAAGTGATAATCTATTACATGTACCAAATATACCAAAAATAGCCACATTCAGCCCAAAAATACCAAAAATGGCTACAACTGGGCCCAAAAATACTAATGAATATCAACCACAACCAGTCCAATAATACCAATGAATAGCCACAACCAGTCTAAGAATACTAATGATGACCACATCTAGCCTTAGATACCATAGTGAGATTTGAACCTAGGTGGGGCTTGAAATAACAAAGCCACTTTACCAGCTCACCTACATCTTGTTGGTTCATTATATATATATATATATATATATATATATATATATATATATATATATATATATATATATATATATATATATATATATATATATATATATATATATATATATATATATATATATATAATTTGGGATGCATTTTCATCCATAAGATGCTTTTCTATGATGTTTTTCCATGCAAAGTGGTTCTTTTCCATGCTCATGTTGATTCTACAATGCATGCAATGCCTTTCCATCAATGTGAATAATTTTTAGCCTTATGATGATTTTAAATAAAAGTGATTTTTTTTCAAAAATGAGATATAATTTTTAAAAAAGTGATTCTTTTGTATAAATATGATGGTTTTATAGGCAAATAATTATTTTACATGCATGTGATATTTTAATAGTTATTTCAATATTTTTTAAAAATGTGATGTTATTCTTACAATTTATCTACACCACTTTCCTTACATGAAAATGGAAGGTAACTAAGAAACTGTAGGAATATAAACAAGTGGAACACCTTCTAAGATATAAAGTATTGCTTATTATTGTGAGAAACCATTTGTGTCAGCTCATCCATATCAACCACTTCCAAGGGATGATGATAAAAATATAAATAAAACTCAGTGAGTTAAATAATAATTTAATTATTTACATTATCAATGATGACAACAATGAAATGCCTTTACTTGAAGACATCCTATTAAATGAACTTAAATTTACATCACTGGAAGGCTTTGATTTCAATTTTACTTCTAGAACATTGACGTCTACCAAAATGAATGTTAGAAGTTTAAAAAAAAATAATGAAGGAAATCATATAATCATAAATACTCGAGGGACATCAATTTTTGCTATAAAGATAAAACAAATGAAATGGGACTTGGGAGGGAATTATATGCTAGAGTGAGTGGCCAATTTTACATTGATTAATCCTATTGAAATTGATAATAAAAAAGAATCTCCTAGGGAACTAAATTGCATAATTTTTAGGTATAAACTTGGTAGGGACCAGATAACGCTACTAAAAATTGGATACTATTAAGAAGCATGTAGGAAATTTATATGAAAAAATAAAATGTAAATGGAGTTGTGAAAAATGTTTCTAGATGGAAAAGTGCATATGATTCCTTAAATAGTATGAGAATCACATGAAAACTCAAAGAATATTTATAGAAAATGAAGGGTCAATCACATCTCAATCTGAAAAGGTCATTCAAAATAGTCATCTAGATAAACCAGTTTAGCTAGTTGTTATTTTTCACACTTTTTAAAATGGTCATCTTATAATAAATTTTCCTAAATATAAGAACATGATTAATTTCATTGGTGTCCCATACTTTCCGCATTTTATTGGTTTTAAAAAAGTGGTTGATATTGGGAAAAATGACTAGCTATGGATGACAATATAGACTTGAAATAGAAAATTTAAGCATGCATAATTTGTATCATTGTCTATTAAGGAGGTTAAAATTATAGATAATAATTATTGGGTATATTTTAATGTTTATATTATTAATAATTATGTGATGCAACCTAATTTTTTTCTCTTCACGAGATGACATAAAACTCTAATGTTGAAACATTTGTGAATTGATAATAAGGAGTTTGAAGGAGATTGGTGGTATGAATGATTATATAATTGAAACAAAGTTGATATGTATTTGGGAATATGGGGAATATTTAATGCAAGTTCATTAAAATTTTATATATTTAATAATCCAAATATACCATTGCCTGTATATTATCTCCATTCATTGTATGGCTCATAGAATGAATCTAGCATATAAAATGATCGATAAATTTAGATGAAGAAAATGTTGAACAACTTTTTCATGAAATGCATGCTTATTTTTTTCATATCCATAAAATATTCACATAGATAAGAATAATTTTATAAGGTCTAACGTATGAACATAAACTATTAAAATATGTTAACACTATTTGAATATCATTGTATCAACTAGTGCTTAGGGCGTACGATGAGTATCCATCCTTATCAGGAGTAACATGGGTGAATCACACTTAAATGAATAAGGAAAAAGATTTGGTACATATTTTTAATGATATAGAGATATTATTGACATTATGTGACCTCCTTCCATTTTTAGTGAAATGAATCATTTAATTAAATAAGCTCATGAAAGAACTATATATATTGTTGATTTTGATGACACATGTTTGTCCAGTTATAGGGAAAATTTATCTCAATCAACTGAATATTTTTTTGAATCTAGACTTTGAGAGTTGGAACACTTTAATATAATCCAATAAAATATCCAAATTTCAATATATTAAGATATTTATGTGCATTTATATGCAGATATGAGATACCAATGCCTTGTTTTTAGAGACTAGACAATGGTAACACCAATGAGCTACATGTAACATGGTTGCTCTTTAATGAGAATTTATCAACGTGGAAGGTTAAGAGAGATTGAAACTTACCTAGTAACATAAATAAGGTATTGCTTTTGTAGGCATGAATTGATCAATACGATGGATATGGTAAATCTAACATTTATTTAGATGACCTTGAAAACATGGATGAAATTAATACACTAGTTGATGTCAATAAATTCAAAAAAATAGTCCATAAAATAATATAAATGTTTCAACATTATCAAATTAGTAGCTTTCATTAGATATTAATTTGTGATGTTTTATTTTTAATTCAAAATTAAATGAATAAGTATATGTAAAGTTGAATTTATGTTATATTCAAAATTCAAGAATGTTTTTACTCTTTTTGATTTTGATGTTCAATTATATAAATTTTCTTGAATCAACATTCTATTTTAATAAATTTTCATATTCTAAGAAACTATTATTTAAAATAAATAAACAATAATTTTTTTTAATAAAAATGTGCATAAGTGTAATTAAAACATGTGCAATGACTTAAAACTTAGGCAAAATTTAAATTTAAGATAAACACATTTTAAAAAAATAATAAGATCTATCACATAGATAAAAGTAAGAATAAATAGAACAACTAGATGACTAAACAAGCAATAACAATGAAAACAAAGAAAAATGATATAATGAAACACATAAGTTCTATTTTGACTCTCTAAGGTTGGATCTAGGATCTTTAGTTTATTATGTTGCCTTGTGTGAGATGTGGTTGTCATTTATTATTAGGATAGAATAATCAGGCCTTTGAATATGTATGAGAATAGATTGACATGCCATCTAATGTGTGTCCCTACTATTATTAAATCTATGTCCCATTGTTGAATGTATCCACTCTTAATTATCAGACTATAATTTTTTTGGGAGGTGTGCTAGTTGATGGAAAGTATGGTGTGTGATTGTTATGTAGGGTTAGAAGGTAAAATGTATTGTTTTCTATTCTCTCTATTTCACCTAGTCTTAAATAAATAAATAAAATAAATGTGTTCAAGTTTATCTGAACCAGTTATCGATTGAGGAGTCGTAACTAAGTATCTTGTATGATCTAAATAAGAGTTAGTGTAGTTTTATTATTCATGTGAGTGAAGAAAAAATGAGATAAATGATTAAACTTATCTCCCTAGGAAATCCAATGCAAATAAAAGAACACTCACCTAAAACCCTCTTTTGGTACAATTTGATGATGGCACAATAATTGAAGTGATGTAGATACTTTTCAAACACAATGTGTAGGATCCTTGTTAATTAGGAATAAATAAAATGAATATGAGGCTACAAATAAGGAGGTTTTATAATTTATGATCACTTGGTAAATGAATATGGAATGATTTTTATATGTGTGGATGTCTAGTAAATGAAACATAATGTTCGACCATGAAATACTATGATAAGCTAAATTAAAGGTGCTAGAAATCAGGAGAAGGCAGAATGACCCACAAAAACACAAGGACAAAATAGGTAGACCATTAATTTTATATGAGACATAATCGATAGCTCACCAATTCTATACTAGGAAAAATAAATGCTTAGAATAAAGATGAGGTTGCTTAGAAAGTGGGTTACTGGGATTCAAAATATGATGATAGATGATCTTGAGGATTTCTAAATGAAAAAATCCAGATATAGTCTAATGTAGGCTAAAAAGTGTCAAAAAATATCCAAATGTACATAAGTGGACCAAATGTAATTAAAGAGAAAATACCTAAAGGATATTTTACCGAAATAATATGTCTATAGAAACATATCCAAAAATATACAAAGCAATTAAATTCATGAAATTTTACTCTAGTACAATGCTTTTATAGGATTTATCTTTGAAATAGAAAATTAATTATATTTATAATATTTTACATAATATGATTCATACATTTATCATTTATAATTAAAATGGATTAGATGGACAAGGCATGAACAAGACATCTCCATTAACAACCTCCCAATTTTTAAGAGCATCTTCCATACAACTATTTATATTTCTTACTTTAAATAAAAGATTGATTACTTCCTCAATTGTGATTATATTAGTGCCTTGGATTAATTTATATGCCCATTCCATTGTGTTTTCAACATTAATTAAAGGTTATAAAACCTCTCTTGATCGTGTTTGATCATCAACCCCGATATCTTATTTTTTCTCCTTTGTCAAATTGATTTTGTTTAGAGATTTATATCTTAAAATATTTCTTAGATAATTTTTACATGTTCAAAGAGGGTTTGTTTGATTTTACCTAATAGAGTTGGTCATTGAAACTATAAATTCTTTCCCACATATTAGTATTGACATCCCAAGTCACCAATTGGGGTAAAATTTAGTTATAAAAATGACCTTACTTCCCTTGAAACTTCCTACTTTTGAGAATTTATTTCCATATTATTTTTCTATGAAGTTGTAACTTATTTTTGAAGTTCCTATGTTAACTATGTAACACATGATTTATACCCTCCAAAATTCTTCAATTCAAGGTAGCTCTTGATAATATTTTTACCAATGTACTCAATTTATCTAGTCAAAGGATTCCTTGAAGGTGATCAACATCTTGTAGTATTTCAGAAGCTTTGTTATTTAGTGTTTCTTTCTACTATTTTATAATTTATATAAAATATTGATATGCTTGAAACACTATTGATCTCCAAGCTACAACAAAAATTGCCTTCTCCTCGCCAAAGAAAACTTGAGGTGAATATTCAACTTTTCATTTAAAGTCAAAGTAAATGAAGATGTATAAGTATAAATCTGCCCTATATTAGTAATAATTAAATTAGTCATAGATATATTATGGTATAATTGGATCCATTTACATTTATTTGGCCACTTATTGGAATAATATCCATACAAATTTATTAAGGATTCATCATCTCTTTGACTTTTGTTTCATTCTATTATTTCTCACCAAACTTTGGACTTGGATTTATAGTCTTTACCTTCCCATATCGGACTTCCTCATTTTACAAGTAAGATTATACCTTATTTTCATTTTTTTCTATATCCACCTTATTAGGTTAGTGGGGAGATGGGTTTAGAATTTGCATCCTTGTGGGAAGAATAATCAATGCCCTTCACATGTCGTGGTATTTCTAGAGTGGTTTTCTAAGGTGGAACCTTGGTTAAGTATTTGTTTTACCCTCAATATATATTGAATTTAAAGTACTTATTATAGATTTGATATAGGATTAATTTGAACATGTATTTCATAATTCTCACTACCCCTTTCACCAATATATCCCCTAGAATTTTAATGGAAGGATTGTCATTGGATATATCAAATGTATTATGATATCATTTTAATAATCTTAAGGAAGCCGCTATTATATGCAATCACCTAATACCCTTTTGTATTTATGTTAAAAAAATTGACATCATTATAGAATCTTCACCTAATACTTCACTAATATCCACATTATCAAGAGATAATATTATCTTTGAATATGTACTAGTGGGATTTTCATCTAATGTGATGGATTTATTAGAATCCATGGAGATTCCCCTTGGAGATATTTTTTTATTTAATTTGAAAGCTAAATACCTCATCCAAATATTTAATATTTTCATAAGGATATTTTTATACTGCATTTTCCATTGGGAAATAATGTATCTCTGTTTATTATTTATGTTTAATGTATCCTCTCCTCAAATACCTTCTCTTCCCACCCTATATACTTGCCTCTTTCCCATTGACAACTTCTTTTACATGAACTAATAAAATCACTAGAATGAATTCACATTGATAGTAGTCTTAGGTAGAAGCACCAACTTTATATTGATAAATGTTCACACCCTAAGTTTTGGATGTTCTTTGATAATTTTCAATGACTTTAGAGTCTTAGGTCTCTCAAAAGATTACTTGCCATATTATAATGAATGCTTATGAATATACATCCACATGTAATAAATTTCCTCTTCTTCATTTATTTTCCTAGCCCCCTGAAATAGTTAAAAAAATACACTTTCAAACTATTTATACTTTTTCCTTAGGAAAAACACCTAATTATTCATAATACTTGGGTTATTCTTGAGACATCAATTCCTGAAGGATATAACTATATTTGTTTCACTTGGGCCTTATTTAATTTCATCCTTTATTCATTTTATTATGGTTACTTTTCACCCCCTTATTTGTGCCTCTTGGATATATTTTTTACACTTGGGACCTCTTAACTTTCCTCCTACCTTCTTTTCTTTACATTTTATTTCTTTTCCCTTATTTGTTCCACTTATAGGTTGTTGTTGCACTTGGGCCTTCTTAAATTTATTCTTCTCTTATTTTATTTATAATTACTTCCTTTCCTTGTTCTTTATGCCTCTTAGAACTATTATTTTCACTTAGGCCTTCTTAATTTTTATCCTCTCTTCCTTTATTTTCAATCGTTTCCTCACTCCATTCTTTATGCCTCTTAGAATTCTTTGTTGCACTTGGAATTTCCCATCTTTCCCTACTCACTTGTTTTCCTTGAAATTTATTCCCACTTTTATTTATTTATTTTATGTACTTTATACTTTTATTTCTTTCCCTTTTCTACCTTAGGGTCCATTTTAGAAAGTGGGTCTTCCTTCACCCATAAATTACCTTACTTCCATGCTAGTTTTTTCAAATTTAAATCCTCAAAAGATATAAATGATAATGTTATTGGGTTCACTGGGGTATCTTCCATATCCATGATGAAAATTTTGTTCCTCATCCATTTTACATAGATATACCATTATTATTGATCAATAAAATTTTGTATAACATTAGGGTTGTAAGAAATTAGATTCACTACCTTTAATAACCGCAATGCTAAGTTAGTTTGTGTAATCTTGCATTGCACATAACCTTTAATCTTTGAAAAGATTTTTTTTTCAAATGCACCTTTAAGATCATAATTAGGTAAAATATTCACTTTCCTATCTAGGGACTTACAATACAATAGAAAATAAGAGAACAAAAAAAATGTAAACTTAAATTTTTAATAAGAATGCACTCAATTTTTTTCTCCAAATTCTAATATTTATACAATAAATTATTCTGGCTAGTTGAATCTAGTACCTGATATCACCATCTAATGTGATATGAAAATCAATCCTAATGATATATCCTTAAATTCCTTGTATGTATGCATAAAAAAATATTTAATATGTTTAGTGATCTTTCTTACCAAAGTATTGTTAATATAATTTGAGAGAACTATTTTCACCCATGTATTTCATTCATGTGTCTTATTAAATTATTATATTGTGGATGGTAATATATTTTCATGATAGTGTGCAATATTATCCATTCAGTTTGGATTTTTACTACCCTAGGTAGGGTTTCATAATTGACATGAGAGACTAATTATTAAGTAAGCCAAATCTTACCTTATGTTATTATTTAAATGATCATCTATACAAATTATTTCATGAACTTAAAAGAATGGAAAGTTGAGTATCTTCATCCATTGTTTTTTTCCATTCCATCGTATTAATTTTTGAACACTTGCTTCTTAGCACTAGTAAGGTATTGCATTGTCCAAAAATATATATTCCAAAATGGGACATAATAATTAGAATATACAACTATTATGGATGTATCTATCCCAAACTTCCATTTTCATCATTGCTCATCTCCACATACTCCATGTTGAACCAATATCTCAATGCTTAAGGGAGGTATTTATACAATTGATCATTGTGCACATTTTTCTCCAAGGAATTCATTTTCTCTCTTGTCTTTGATGCCATTCTCCCCAATTTTAAGCTTTGCTTCTACTTTCTAAATTTAGTCTTCATTTATTTTAAAAAAATTATGAATTTTATATTCAATTCTAAAATCTCTTCAATCATATGCCAATATGGAAATAAAATAAATTTTACTTGTTTATTAGGCTATGATTTCTTGATTATTCCCTCACTTACACATGTTTTGCATTATAAGGAGAATTACATTCCATTTAACCTTTGTATGTACTATTTTTTTATCATTTTATAATCATAAGGATTTTTTATTTCGATTTTACCTTTTCTATAGATGTTTTAATGTTCTTTTCAAGTTTTTCCTCCATGCAGTGTGTTTACTTCATGACAATGATTTTTTTATTACCTTGAGAAGTTTTTATTCATTATGGTGCCTTTTTAGTGCCACACAAGGTTTATATTCATTATGGTGCTTTGTTTAGTGAATAGTTATGCTAATTTTTTATTCATTACAATGAATGTGTATGTTTGGGATGATTTTATATAAGTGCGATGATTTTAAATGAAATGTGATGCTTTTGTATGCAATACAATTTTTTTTTATGAAAATGAAACATTTTTTCATGCATTATGATGCTTTTGCATGCAATGCAATTTTTTTTCATGCAATTCAATTCTAATGCTTCCACAACCATGATTCAAAGCCTACAATGCTTATTGACGATTGCAATGCTTTTCAAATTCTACCCTATTTTTCTAAAATTATGATGCTTTTAATGATGGAATAACCATAACCATAAATGGTAAATATTTTTTGATAGAAAATTCTTAGGAAGAATAAAATAAACTACCTATTAAAATATGGAAATATTATATAATAAAAAATAGGAAAAATTGCAATATCAATGGTGTTACAAAATAACTATAACCATAAATGATATTTTTATGAATATATTTAATGATATAAAATGCATAATAAGAGGAATAAATGCAGAAAGAAAATAACCTACAAATTAAAAATATGATAGTATTACAAAATGACAAATATGAAAAATTAAAATATCACCTGAGTTAAAAAAAATGGCTTATGTTTCCCACGACCACATTAGAAATATTATTGTCCATGCATATAGGGAAAGGGTAGTATCACCATTTGTTGATGTTGAGTGATATTTTGGAGTAAATGTGGGAGTGAAAGGAAAAAATCTTTACTCAATATCTTCAATCACACTACCCTTTGAAACAAAGGTGAGTAGAACATAACAACCTATGACACTCTTTGTCAATGGTTAAGGATTCTTCATGTCTATAGAAGATAATTTTTTTCTCCTAATGCCTCCTATTGTAGTAATACATGATTGAAAATCATGAATCTCTCTCCACAATAGGGAATAAGATGGAAGAATATTCTCTTTTCATTAAGAGGCCTCCTTTCCATTTTAGTGCTTTTAATACAAATTTAAAACCTTACAACAATGCCTATAAATAGAAAGTTGAGGCTGTCTCTTACCTTATTCACTCATGATAGGGAGTCTAGTTGGTAGTTATCTAATTAGAATATTAAATATTTTATATCATGCTTGAAGACTGAAGTTTCGCTTTAAAATTAGTTCTCCACCATCCAAAAATTACAAAAACCTTATTATTTGATATAAATGACACCTCACAATCTCAAGGCCTATAGAAATGTGATTCACACTTGATTAAATTATGATAATTTTGTTATCATGTACTTGATTCCATAAATAAAATAGGTAATTGAAAAATGAAATATAACTTTGAGAGTACAACTAAAAACTTCCAAAAGATTTAACTAAATTTTAAATATTAAACAAGATTTTGATCTACATCTATATCCAATTTGTCTTTTTTTTCATTTTTTCTATAATGAAGAAGGCTGATTTCTTAAGATTCACCACCCTAACTAATCCCACTCCAGTGAAATTCACTACCCATTATAGAATTTTTTTTAGTTACCTAATTTTTGCATTCTTATATCCATGTATGCTCATCTCAAACACTACATTTGACTTTTCATGAAATAAAGGTATTTCCCTACCATCAATTTAAATAATCCAAAATGTTCATTCATTTAAAAATCTTAAGAGTAATAAAATCTAAGATTTACCATTGTAGACTATAATGATTATGATTTAAGTGAACTTATCACCCATAGCCTAACACTTGTTTTGGATTTTAATCAAGCTAATAGGCCCCATCCTAGGTTCTTATGTATTTAAACATATTACAAGTATTCAACTCTATGTTCCATAATTATTAGTTATTTTCCAATCAATTTCACTTACTATGTGTTGAATTTATTAAGGTCATACTCCTAAAATTAAATTTAATTAAGGAGTCTTAGTAGAATACCTAGTAATCCCATAAGGTCTTAGTGTTGCAACCATAAACTCTAATAACATAATGTAACAACACTCTTGCTAGGAATTGAAAAAATAAGCCATTTTTTTATTATATTTATTTAACTTGATAAAAGAAGTTTTTTATATAAAATTGAATTTCTAACCTAAATGAATTACTATCATAATTAATTTTAAATTCATAATTATTTTTTTGATAAAGGTAAAAAGAGGGTTTTGAAAGGGTCATTTCCCTTGTATAAGAAACTATCAAAATATAAACAACATCAATCCCTCAAAAATAAAAGGCTAACCGACACCCAAGACAACACAATTAGGCTAAACATTGTAGATTAAAAAAAATAACACCATAAAAGAGAATGACCAAAGATAGATAGTATAAAAATGTATAATTGCATAAAAATAAAACATATGATAATTAATATCCAATAGTATCTTGGAACCCTTCCCATTAATCCACCATGTTGGTGATGAACTTCTCCAATCTATCCATACCAATTATCTTTGTCTTAGACTTACGCTCTTTGTCTTGAATTTTTATTATGTTACTCATTCTTAAACCTATGTGTTCCTCTTTCCTAGATTGAAGGGCCTCCTTGAGCACATTTATGTTTGAAACCCATTTTTTCATGGTAGATTTATTGATCTAGACAAGATGATGTAGAGTTTATTTGATCTTTAGATTCTTCTTTTCTAATTAAATAACCTTATCATCCAATTGAGCTATCTTGATAATAAGATTATTAATTTTACACCGCTCCCCTGCATCCTTGGTGGAGTTGCTTCCTTGAAAGTTTCCACCATTAATTTTTATTTGGATTTGATTAACAATTTCTTTGATATTGTCTTTGTCTTTCATAATCCATTTCAATAAGATTTTGTGTAAATCAACATCATTGGACATATAATTACTTTTATCCTAATAATTAACCTCAATGGTTTCAATAACTCTCTTTTTCCCTTTTAAATCCACTAGATGTTGAGCTCTTTCTTAATCCTTTAAGAATGTTTCTTTCACATCAATTTTCTAAACATATAGGTTGAGGCTCACAATATTATATTTGATGCTATAATTGTGAATTAATACCTCATGCTTATAGGAATAAAAATGAATATGATAAGTTATTATAATTATAATTATAAATAAGTTAAATTCCCCAAAGATTCCTAACCCTTTATGACTAACCCCAAATAAACTTCTTCCTTTATTGACTCATTTTGGTCTTATTTCAGTCGATGAAATTGAAGAAGTTGTCCAATTTGAACTACTTATGGAGAAGGATCTTCCATCCTACCCCTATTTGATAGATATATTGGCTAAAATATATTTTGATTCCCCTACTTCAACTCTAGTTACTTCTTAGGTTCAAAAGGAATCTTATGCAGAGAGTCATGAGGATTCAAATTCTCTCTTATCTTTTGAATCTTTACTCTCTGGTGGGGATCCAATTTTACAAGAATGTTCACCTGTAAGATTTTTGCTAACTCCAATTCATAATGAGGGGCTATATAAGTCTTTTTCATTGATTCTAGGCCAATGCTCTTCAACAAGAAAGAATGAATAAGGTAAAGATAGAGAACCAATGGATGAAGGTACAACCTAAGAAGGGAAAGAAAAAATTAGATTTAAGATATGATCCAAAATCTAATGGTAGATCAACTAATTAGATTTTTAAAAAAATTGAAATAGATAAACAAGCTGTAAAGGGTACCCAAATGACCCTCAGATAATTCCTAAGCACCAAAAAAGAAGATTAAATCCTAGAATATAAGGGATTTAAATAACCTTGAGAAATAAAGATTGGTAAGAAACATGGGTTTTTAAGCACAAACCTGATATTTTGATCCTCTAAGAAACTAATATGTCTGAGGATAAAATTTTTAAGAACAAAGATAATATTTGGGATAGCTCTAGAGGTGCTTTTAGTGGGATGACTATTTTTTAGAACCCCTTAGTATTGGAGGGGATGATTCTGTTAAAATATGACTTGCATATTTTTGTTTATTTCAAAGATATTCATAGTAAAGTGGAGTGAGTTATTACAAAAATCTATACACCTAACAATATAAATGATAGAAAAACCTCTGAGTGGACCTAATTGAGATTCAAAAGTGTTTCAAAGACACAAACTAGATAGTGGCAAGCGACTTTAATTCTCTTTTATCTCTAATGGAAAAAAATGGGGAATCTACTCGCTCAATAATATCATGATGGATTTTAGGGACTTTATTACATAGATAGGCCTCATTAATGTGGAATTGAAAGACAACCTCTTTACCTAGTCAAATAGGAGACTAGACAAAAACCTTATTAAAGTTCATCTGGATAGGTTCTTGGTCTCTATGAAATGGGATATACAATTCAACAATTCTTTATCCTCTCTTCTTATGGTTGGTTCTGACCATAACCCCCTGATCTTCTCTGGAGATAAGATGTACAAACCAAAGATCACTCCTTTCATATTTGAAAAAATGTGGTTAACCCATTTGTCTTTGCTTGAATCTTTGAAGGAGTGGTGGAAGTTTCTAGTTCAAGGATCAATTATGTTCATCCTAGCTATGAAACTCAAACATGTCAAGTACAAAATTAAGATCTAGAATAAGGAAGTTTTTGGGAATATTTTTACCCAAAAGATTAAAATAGAGGAAGTGTTATGCAGAATTTAGGAGGATATCAATGCTTTCGATTCCACCCTTTACTCTCACGTTAAAGAAAGGGAACTCCTAAGTTTATTTCATAATTTTGGAAGCCAAGGAAGAAATATTTTGGCATAAAAAATATTAAAAAATATGGCTTAAGGAAGGTGATAGGAACACAAAGTATTTCTATCACTTAGCTTCAAGAAATCACCAATATAAAATAATTTCAGAAATCAAGGGAGAAGATGGGGTTTTGTATAAAGAAGAAAAAGATATTGAACTACAAATTGTTAACTTCTACAAGAATCTTTTGGCCCTTGCCCCCTCTCAATATTCTCATCTTGAAGAACAGGTTCTAAATCTCATACAAGGGGTTATATACCAAGAAGATAAAATTTCTATTATTTCCTTGCCTCTAATGTAGACATTAGATCCATTGTTTTCTCTTTAGAAGGAGATAAAGTCCCAGGCCTGAATGAATTTCCTCCTTCTTAAAACTTTTTATGACATCATACAGAATGAAGTTTGTTCAACAATGACTCATTTTTTCAAATAAAAAAAAATGCTACAAGAATTTAACAATACATTTCTAGTCTTGATTCCTAAGACACACAGAGTGAATCATTTTTAGGATTTCAGACCAATTAGCCTATGCTCCACTTTTTATAAGATCTGCACAAAATGTTTGCATTAAGAATTTAAATGCTTATTGATAAGTTGATTACAGAATAATAAGGGGCATTTATTTTTGGCATACAAATATCATATGGTATTATCATTTCACACAAAACTATCCAATCGATTGCCAACTCTTCTAGACAAGGAATGGTCCTCAAACTCGACATGAACAAAACTTATGATAAGATTTCATGTCTTTTTCTCGACAAAGTCCTACAAAATTTTGGGTTCAATCAAGTGGTAAGGAATATAATTTCCTCCTATATCTCCTCCCCCATGTATTTAGTCATTATTAACAAGGTTCTCAAAGGTTTTTTTCTAGTGGGTAGAGGTCTCCATCAAGGAGACCCCCTATCTCCCTATTTGTTCATTTTGATGGCTGAAACATTGAGCATAATCATCAAAATTACTAGTTCTTCTAGAATTATTAAGGGAATTAAGGTGGCCCCTAACACTAGACCTATAACCCATCAATAATTTGAGGATGATACTTTGATGATGGGAGAAGCCTCAGTGTCAAAGGTGAAATATTTCATGATTTTTTTTGAAATCTATGAGGTAGTGTCGGATCAATGTGTCAAATTCCTTAAAAGTTATTTATTTTTCATCAATACCCTAGCAACTTTGTAGGGAAAGATATCTAGGATCCTTGCATGTGTAATAAATAATCTTCCTTCTTCCTACTTGGGCATCCCACTATTTGAAGGCAATTTGAAATTAAATTTTTGGAACCACTAATTGATAGGATTCAAAAGAAATTGGCTGGATGGAAGGGGAACATACTCTCTTAATCTGGTAAATTATAATTACTTAAAAGTTCCCTGTAGAGTATCCCATTATATTTTATGTCCTTATTTACTATTTCAAGTAAAGTGGTGGACCAAATAGATTAATTACAGAAGAAATTCCTTTGGAGAGGGATGGAAGATAGATTTAGATTTCCCCTTATCTCTTTGGAAAAAGTATGTTTACCTAAAGGGAAAGGGGGTTTGGGCCTTAGGAGGGCGAGTTATATGAACTAAGATCTACGGGATAAACAAGGATGGAGGGTGATAAAGGAAGATAACTAATGGATGAGGATTATTAAAGCCAAGTATCTGAATTCTAGGGAAGGTTTCTATTTTCTTCCTGAAGAAGGACCTATCAATGGGTTTGATTTTTGGAAAGCCATGTGTAAAGGAAAGGATATTCTTAAGAGAGGTCTAAAATGGAAAATATGTAGAGGTAATAAAGTGGATTTTTGGGATGACCTATGGATTAATCAGTTTTCACTTGGATCCTCTCAAACTGCAATAAGATTAAGAGGTCATTTAAAGGAGCTAATAGGTCATAAAGTGTGTGATTACTGGTAGGAGATTGGTGGAAGATCCTACATAAAGAAGATATGGATTAATAAAAAAACTCTTTTTATTTAAGAGTTAAATAACCATCTTCAAAATTCTCACATCAATATATTTATCATAGATGATGACCTTATATGGATGGCCAATCCCAATGGTCTGCTCTTAGTTAAATTTGGCTATCATTCATTCTAGGACCAAGAAGATTTGGAGGAAAAGTGGAATATCTTGTGGCTAAAAAATTTGACTCTCAAAATTAATATTTTCTATTGGTTGGCTGCCCAAAATAAAATCCTAATCTTGGATAAATTAATGAAAAAGGGATTCTCAATTCCTAACAGGTTTGTTCTTTGCAAGAAGGAGGTTGAATCTTCTGAACATATCTTCCTTCTCTGTCCCTTCGTCGCTTCCATTTTCAATATTTTTTCAATTTCTATAATTCCTTTTGGGTTTTTATAGAATCCATATGAGATTTAATCTACCAATGGGAGGCACCTTGGAATTAACCCCCCTTGAAATTTTGGTGAGAGTTAACTCTCCCTCATATTTTCTATGGAATCTAGAAATCTAGAAATTTCGCCATCTTTGACAAATTGAATCCTAGCCCCATTACCACTTTCAAGAGGATAATGGCATCCATCAAGGAGAATTGGTTAAATTTTGATTCTTCTTTTGGTGATTCCCCTTCTCTTCACTTTTATTTGATTCTCCTTTCACCAAATCTAGTGTTCCCTACTCAAACTCAAAAGCAAACTATAGACATAACAAAGATAAAGTGGATTCACCCTCTAGCTTTATGGTACAAGCTAAACTTTGATTGAGAGGTGAAAGGGAATCTTGATCCTACAAGGGGTGGGGTGGTTATCTAGGATTTCAATGGTAACCTCATGGAAACATATACAAGACCTTTAGGGATTCAAATTAACCATTTTGTAGAAGCCATGATAACTTGGTGGGCGATCAAGCTTACTATCAAGATGGGCTTGGAAAATCTATAGGTGGAAGGAGATTCACTGAATATTATCAACTATCTGAAGGGTACCTCCCAATCTTCCTAAATGATTACCAGCATAATGGAAGATGCCAAATCTCTTCTAATATCATTCAAAGGTTTGACTATTGGTCATGTCTATGGGGAAGGGAATAAGAGTGCTAATAAGATGAACTTAGGGGTCACACTTGGATCCCTCTGCTATTGGAAAGGTGGCATGGAATTCCCCAATGATGTAATTCCTATAATTTATTATGATAAAGCCCATTCCAATGTGTGATTTAATGATTATCATCATCTATAAATTTAAACAACATGGGAATAGTAACATTATCATGTATATCAAAATTATGATCCATTCACACCTCAAGGCTATACATGAATGGAAGGACTTATTATTAGTATCTATTATGATAAGGAGAAGGCAAATTAAGGGCCTTTAAAACTTGATAACTACTTATTTTATTTATATAAATCATAGAAAAGACCAAAATCTCAACATGGAGGGTGATTGTACAGGGTCGAACCAATTTCTTGCGTAAAGGTCAAAGAAGATCCCTATGTGTGGAAACAAATGGTGAAGGGAGGCCTTTAGAAATTCATGGAAAGGATAGTTCATCATGATGCATCAAATTCTCATGACTTCATAAGAGTATGGATGGAGAGGGAAGTCAGAATGCATTGTTTAAAAATCACAGTAATAGAGGAAATTATCATAAAAGTCACATGTATGGATTGTAATGGTGTTAAAGCTTTTAAATACAAGAAAATGAAAGAGGAGCTTTTTAGAATTTTTTATAGTTCTGAAAAGAAAAAACCTAAGCCTTCCAAGTAGAAAGGGTTTCTTTAGGTTGACCTACCAATAAAATGGCCTGCTATATGTTTATAAGTCATAAAATATATAACCCTCAAAGGAAAGCATGCTATTATTTTTTCCCATCATTTCATCCTTATTAATCACTTCAAAGGTCATCCCATTAGCATCACCTTATTCCTATTGAAGTCCCTTGAAGTTTATGTTAATAACTTCAAGAGTAACCCATCGACTGACATTATACATCAAGGTCTCATTTTGCTAATTTTCAAAAAGGGGGAACCTCTCTGGAGCAAAGCAGTCTTAGAGGCTATCCATATCCACAATGACCATGAGGATATTGATAGGGTCAATGAGGATTTTTTAGAACCTGAAGAGGGGAAGACAAAGGGGCTAGGTAAGAAAAATGCTTCAGGGGACTTCCATCCAGGAGACAGCCAGAAGGGTATCCCTGTGTATGTCAAACCTATTGCTTACATGGGCCTTTTATTTTAACTTTAATCTGATCGATGAAATAGAATAATCCTTACAAAATCTTAAGATGAAGGTGGATGTTCAAAGGCTTTTGAGCTCTAAATTTTTTGATGCATTTGATAAGTTGAAGGTGTTACTATCATCAAGGGATTTTTCCATAAGGAAGGGTGATAACCAAAAAGAGGAAGAAGAGAATGTGGGTTAGTACCTATATGTTAAAAAGAATAGTCAAAGTGGAGGAGGCAAAGAGGAAAGGAGAAATACAGGCCAGGGAAAGGTGAAAACCAAAACTACTGGGCTTAAGAGGAAGAAGGAAGCCACATAACCCCTATAGGGTATCAATAATCACACCAAATGAAGGGAGAAGAATAATGAAAATACTAGGACCGACAAACTAGTACTCTATTCAAAGTTAGAGGACTCAGATCAATAATTTCATGGTACCTAGTTTTTTGTTATCTTTTTTACAAGTTTTTGGTATCGATTTAATCATGGTTTGTGGTCGTTATTAGTTTCTTGAGTCTTAGTACACTGCTTTAATTTTTTATCTTGTTAATTGTTATTATCTATCTTTCAAAATTTATTTTATATTAGACACGAGACCTTTAACCCATATATTTACCCTATTTAAAAAATAATAATTATAAATAAATTATTATATATTATGTTAGAAGATTAAAATAATAATTTCTCTATTCAAAAATATAAAATACTACATAAATAAAAACACCACATAAATGTTCCTAAATTTACATGGCCATAGAGATATACCATTCACATAAATCTATAATTTTCATTTATACTTAGGAAATAAAATACTAATACTATGAAATACATGAGTAAGAAGATATAATAATATACATGACAACATGACGGATTAAGAAAGGGAAGCCCTCCAAACCAAATGAAATAATTATTTTATTATTTTTTCTAAATTTGTTGCAAACACTTTACTTAGGATTAAACCTATCTTTCTTGTTTTATTCACTTTCTTCCACATTTCTTAATAACATGTCATGGTGTTATGTGATTTCTAGTCTAGCATTTTAGGGTTTTTATCAATTCTTTACCCACATTAACTTTAATCATGACCTTGTGCTAGAGCGGAGAACATGAACCCCATGTTAATCACATAGATTCATATAAATCCCATGTTAATCACATAGATTCATAGAAAATATTTATTAACAACATTTCCTTACATACATGAAGGTCTATACAAGTTTGATTCCGCATGTGAGATTGTAAACTTGAAAACAAGACTAACCACCCCACTCGATAAATTAATATTATAAACATACTATCCAAGCACCTTCAAGTGGCCCTATTAATTATTTACATGATACTCAACTTAATTTAATCTTGGTGAAATCATTTGATCCATTTGTAAAATGAACACAATAACCTTTGATCCTTCTATCATATATATATATATATATATATATATATATATTAATCTACCCTTCAAATGAGATACTATCATTTTAATTATTTGTAAATGTAAACTTTTACGTATTAAATGGATACATTTATTCATTTAAATTATCTATTAAATGAGATTAATTTGAAAATTGAAATCTATCAAATTTTTGTCTAAGTATTTGATCCAAATATAAATGAATATATTTTAAAATTGTAACTATATATATATATATATATATATATATATATATATATATATATATATATATATATATATATCAATGCTTTAATTCTCTATTACATATATTGTCTAATAAATTTAAATAAATATAATTTATCACTTATTTTATCTTATATAAAATAAATGAACTAATAAATTTAACATCAATAATTTATTTGTTGAGTAAAACATCTAATCATGTTAACATGAGTTTTCCCTACTTATTAAGTGGAATTATTATAAAGACTACTCATTATAAGTCTCATAAGAACCATATGCTTTGCTTGCTAATGGGAGGATAATTAACTAAATAAAATTTGCTTTACTTAATCAACTAAAGTAACTTATGCAATGCTTATTGTCTAGAAGTAATATTTTACCACATGAATCAAATGCAAAACAAATTTACTATGTTAAGGAAGATGCGTACATTATATGCATGCCATTTCGCACTTATTGATTGGAATTTTTATAAGTACTTATTGAAAATGTTTTAAGCATGTCTTAGTTATAATTATTATAATGAAATAAATATTCAATATATTAATCAAGGAAATTCCTTTTTACTATACTACTCAAATGGAAACATGTTGCACATTAGATACAATTGTTAATAAAAGCACCATATTATACTATTTAATTTAAAGCACAATCCTTGACTTGCTTATCGATTGGATTTTTTATGTGCATGACCTTTCACTACTTTCCAATCAAAAGTGTCATACACAATCCATAGATAGTTCAGTCTAATGAAAACATCACTTGATATAACAACCAACCAAAAGCACATTTTTATTATCCTAGTCAAAATAAAGCATAACTTTCTATTTAATTCAAATGCACAAGTTTCCTCACTTCTCGGTTGGAAGTTTTATAAGTAAAACATTATAATACTTTCCAATTGAAAGTGTCCTTGGCATCCCATGGCTACATTTATTTTAAAAAATGTATTATTGGATGTATTAATCAAATGAAAACACTTTTGTTTTTAATGCATTAGTTAATAAAATCATACTTAGTATATTTAGTTGATTAAAATTATGATTAGCAATGCAAAGTTAATTAGATATTTAGTTATATTTAGTTGATTAAAATCATGATTACCAATGTAAAGTTTGACTATAAGCAAATTTAGTAATACATAGTTAATTAAATGCATGGTTTATGATTCATAGTTGATTAAATGCATATTTGGCTATACTAGTCAAATGTAACACATTTAGTTGTACTTAGTCCATATTAAGTATTAAAAACTATTTTTGGCTACATTTGTATATAAAATCATAACTCCAATATGACTATTCAATTAAAAACCACCTTGGTATGTTTAATTATAAAAGAAATAATTCCTAAGCCATTGCATTTTACTAAAAATGGAAATCATGATAATACCGAGTCTATAACATTGCATAGTTCCCCTTTAATCTATTTTACATAATTTTGAAAGTAATAACTAGTACATCCTTATACATTAACATTTCAAACTACCCCTCCATAATTTAATGCATTTAAATTTTGATAAATGGTATTGTATATAATTTAATGAATTTATATTTTTATAAAATATTATTATATTGATCTGAGCAATATTTTAGGGGACAAATTAGGCGATGGATCTACTTCAATTGGTGGCAGAACTTCTGGGAGCTATAACTTTTGCACCATAGCTCCGTTTGACTCTCCGTTTGAACCATTGGAAAGATAAGAATGAGGGGAACATCGTGAGATGGAACCAAGCTTTTCTAGGTGGATTTTTAACCCTAAAAACAAATGAAAGTTCTTAAAATTTAAATTTTAGTAGTGCAATCAAAAAATAATAAGTTTTTAAAAATAGTAATTCCTCAAATTTTGTATTGTTGTAAATCATGGAAGTCGAACCACTTCATCTCCCTCGAGATTGGTGACCTTCCACATCCTCCTTCTACTTTAAAAATGTGTATAAATGAAGATGTAACCCAAAATAGAAATCAAACATCTCTTTTCAAAGATAGGCATATATTTGGGTCTGCAAATTGATCAATAAAACATCTCTTCTTAGAGATAGCATTATTAAAATTGTGTTGTTCTTATTTCATGAATTATCTTTCAACCAAAGCTTTTGAGTTTTGGATCAGTGGTATCAGAGTGCATAGAAGAATGAATACATAGATTCAGCGTATACAATGAAAAAGTGAGAAGAAGGTCAAACACGAGGCCAAAATTGGAAGCAAAAGGAAGGAAAGACTAATAAATGATGCGATTACCACAAATCTAGAACACACTCCAAAGAAGAATGTTGAGACATCAAGTCCCTAATTTTTGAGTCACAATCCTCAATATCTACTACTCTGTCTCATACACACCCTACAGTAAAAGATAATGAAGAAGAGATTATAGATGCTGAGCCTAATGCCATCATTGCTTCATCACAGACCCACGAGGAGAGGATAAATGATAAGGAAAGGTTGTTTCACTCTAAGTTATGGGTGAAAGGTAAGCCTTTGCATTTAATTCTTGATAGTGGGAGTCAAAATAATTTAATCTCTGCTAATGTTGTGAAAGGCCTAAATTTGTCCATGAAGCCTCACCCAAAGCCATAAAGTATTGGATTGTTGAGTCTAGGGAGAAACCTCTGTGTCACCCACCAATGTCTTCTCTCGTATGCAATAAAACCTTTCCAATATGAGGTCTTATGTGATGTGGTCAATCTGAATGTTTGAGATGTAATCTTTGGTAAACCATTCATGTATGATTGGCATGGCATCTATGAATCAAGAACTTGAAGGATCACCCTCAATCTTGAAACACGGTGTTATAGGATACCAGAGGTACCACTTTTTACATTTGTCTCCATGATTAGTGCCAAGAAATTCATTCTCATGCTGGTCAAGCCACATGAATCCAAAAGGGTTGATGTTGCAGCCTTGATTACACAAAAAACATAATAATATAAGAAAATAGATACCAAGCTAAAGAAGTTCATGGCCTTCCATCTTCAAACTGATGGTCAGATAGAAATGGTGAATAATTAGGCCCTACAGAGCTCCATAAAGCACATCTCCACAAAACACAATCCATTATAAGTATGCATCAAGAATTAAATCAAAATACAACTTATACACTTGATGAAAAATATTAATGTAATGGGGACCATTGCTTCTCAAGGAGGGAGGAATGATTTGAGCAATATTTCAGGTGATGGTTTTACCCTAATTAGTGGTAAAACTTCTAGGAACCATAACTTTTACACCATAGCTCTATTTGACTCCCCGTTTGAACCGTTGAAAAGCTAAGAATGAGGATAACATTGTGAGATGGCACCAAGATTTACTTGGTGGGTTTTTACCCCTAAAAACTAAATGAAAGTGATTTAAATTTTAATTTTAGTAGTGCAGTCTAAAAATAATAAGTTTTTAAAAATAACAATTTCTTAAATTCTGTATTATTGTAAATCATGAAAGTCGAACCACTTAATCTCATTCAAGATTGGTGACCTTTCACATCTTCCTCCTACCTTAAAAATATGTATAAATGAATATGTAACCAAAAATGAAAACTAGACATCGCTTCTCAGAGATAGGCATATGTTTGGGTCTGGAAATTTGATCAATAAAATATCTCTTCTCAGACATAACATTATTACAATTGTGTTGTTCTTATTTCTTGAATTGAGTTTTGAATTAGTGGTATCAAAGCGCATGGAAGAATGAATATAAAGAGTCAGTCTACAAAATAAAAAAGTGACAAAAAAGTCAAACACGAGGCCAAAACTAGAAGCAAGAGGAAGGGAAGACTGGGAAATGGTGTGATTACCACAAATTTAAAATGCACTCCAAAAAATAATGTCAAGCCATCGAGTCCCTAATTTTTGAGTCACAATCCTTAATATCTATTTCTCTATCTCATACACATCCTACAGTCAAAGAGAATGAAGAAGAGATTATAGATGTTGAGCCTAATGTCATCATTACTTCATCATAGACCCACAAGGAGAGGCCAGACAATCAGGAAAGGTTGTTTCACTCTAAGTTATGGGTGAAAGGTAAGCCTTTGCATTTCATTCTTGATAGTGAGAGTCAAAAGAATTTAATATCTGCTAATGTTTTAAAAAGCCTATATTTGTCCATGAAGCCTCACCCAAATCCACATAGTATTGGATGGTTGAGTCTAGGGATAAATCTTCGTGTCACCCACCAATGTCTTCTTTCATATGCAATAAAACCTTTCCAAGATGAGGTCTTATGTGATGTGGTCAATCTGGATGTTTATGATGTACTCTTTGGTCATCTATTCATGTATGATTGACATGACATCTATAAACCAAGAACTTGAAAGATCACCCTCACTCTTGGAACACGGTGTTATAGGATACTAGAGGTACCATCTTCTACATCTGTCTCCCTAATTAGTGCCAAGAAATTTATTTTCATGGTGGTCAAGCCACAAGAATCCAAAAGGGCTGATTTTGCAGCCCTGACTACATAAACAACACAATAATAGAATAAAATAGATACCAAGTTGAAGAAGTTCATGGCCTTCCATCCATAGATTGATGGTCAAACATAAATAGTAAACAATTGAGCCCTACATAGCTCCATAAATCACAGTCCATTACAAGTATGCATCAAGAATCAAATCAAAATACAATTTTCACACTTGATGACAAATCTTGATGCAATGGGGACCATTGCTTCTCAAGGAGGGAGGAATGATCCAAGAAATATTTTAGGTGATAATTTAGGTGACGGTTCTACCCCAATTGGTGCCAAAAAATTCGGGAGCCATAACTTTTGCACCATAGCTCCATTTAACTCCCCATTTGAATCGTTGGAAAGCTAAGAATGAGGGAAACATCATGAGAGGGTACCAAGCTTTGATTGATGGGTTTTGACCCTTAAAAACCAAATGAAAGTACCCTAAATTTTAATTTTAGTAGTACAGTCTAAAAATAGTAAGTTTTTAAAAATGGTAATTCCTCAAATTATGTATTGTGGTAAATCATAGAAGTCAAACCACTTATTCTACCCTGAAATTGGTGACCTTCCACATCATCCTCATACCTTAAAAATACGTATAAATGAAGATATAACCCAAAATAGAAATTAGACATCTCTTCTAAGAGATAGGGATATGTTTAGGTTTATAAATTTGATCAATAAAACATCTCTTCTCATAGATAACATTATTATAAGTATGTTATTCTTCTTTCTTAAATTATCTTTCAACTAAAGCTTCTAAGTTTTGGATCAATGGTATCGAAGCATATGGAAGAATGAATACAAAGAGTCAGCCTATAAAATGGAAAAGTAACAAAGAAGGTCAAATACGAGGCCAAAATTAGAAGTAAAAGGAAGGGAAGATTGAGAAATGGTGTGATTACCACAAATCTGAAATGTACTCCAAAGAAGAATGTCAAGCCATCAAGTCCCTACTTTCTGAGTCACAATCCTCAATATCTATTGCTCTACCTCATACACACCCTATAGTCAAAGAGAATGAAGAAGATATTATAGATGTTGAGCCCGATGCCATCATTGCTTCATCATAGACCTATGAGGAGAGGCTAGATGATAAGGAAATGTTGTTTCACTCTAAGTTATGGGTGAAAGGTAAGCCTCTGCATTTCATTCTTGATAGTGGGATTTAAAAGAATTTAATCTCTACTAATGTTGTGAAAAGCCTAAATTTATCCATGAAGTCTCATCTAAAGCCATACAGTATTGGATGGTTGAGTCCAAGGAGAAACCTCCGTGTCACCCACCAATGTCTTCTCTCATATGCAAAAAAACCTTTCCAAGATGATGTCTTATGTGATGTGGTCAATTTGGATGTTTGTGATGTACTCTTTGGTCATCCATTCATATATGATTGACATGGAATATATGAATCAAGAACTCAAAAGATCACCCTCACTCTTGGAATATGATTTTATAAGATACCAGAGGTACCACCTTCTATATTTGTCTCCCTGATTAGTGCCAAAAACTTTGTTCTCATGGTGGTCAAGCCACATGAATCCAAAAGGGCCGATGTTGCAACCCTAACTACACAAATAACAGAAGCAAATAGATACCAAACTGAAGAAGTTCATGGATTTCCATCCATAGACTAATAGTTAGATAGAAATAGTGAATAATTAGGCCCTGAATAGCTGCACAAAGCATAGCTCCAAAAAACATAGTCTATTATAAGTATGCATCAGGAATCAAATAAAAATACAAATTCCACACTTGATGAAAAATATTGATGCAATGGGGACCATTGATTCTCAAGGAGGGAGGAATGATCCGAGCAATATTTTAGGGGACAATTCAGGTGACAGTTCTACCTCAATTGGTGACAAAACTTTCGAGAGCCATAACTTTTTCACCATAGCTTCATTTGACTCCCTGTTTGAACTGTTAAAAAGCTAAGAATGAGGGGAACATCATGAAATATCACTAAGATTTGATCAGTGGGTTTTGACCCTTGAAAACCAAATGGAAGTGCCCTAAATTTCAATTTTAATAGTGTAGTCTAAAATTAGTAAGTTTATAAAAATAATAATTTATTAAATTTTGTATTATTGTAAATCATGAAAGTCAAACCACTTAATCTCCCTAGATATTGGTGACCTTCCACATACTCTTGCTACTTTAAAAATATGTATAAATAAAGATGTAACCTGAAATAGAAATCAAACATCTCTTCTCAGAGATAGGCATATGTTTAGGTCTACAAATTTGATCAATAAAATATCTCTTTTCAGGGATAGCATTATTACAATTATGTTGTTCTTATTTTTTAAATTATATTTCAACCAAAGCTTCTAAGTTTGGATCAGTGGTATTAGAGTTTATGAAAGAGTAAATACAAAGAGTCAGCCTACAAAATAGAAAGGTGATAAATAAGGTTAAATATGAGGTCAAAATTAGAAGCAAAAGGAAGGGAAGACTGAAAAATGGTGTGATTACCATAAATATAAAACACACTCCAAATAATAGTGGTGATCCATCAAGTCCCTACTTTATGAGTCACAATCCTCAATATCTACTGCTCTACCTCATACACACATTGTAGTCAAAGAGAATGAAGAAGAGATTATAGATGCTGAGCCTAATGCCATCGTTGCTTCATCACAAACCCATGAGGAGAGGCCAAATAATACGAAAAGGTTATTTCACTCTAAGTTATGGGTGAAAGGTAATCCTCTGCATTTCATTCTTGATAGTGAGAGTCAAAATAATTTAAACTCTGCTAATATATTGAAAAGCCTAAATTTGTTCATGAAGCCTCACTTAAATCCATATAGTATTGGATGGTTGAGTCTAGGGAAAAACCTCCATGTCACCCATCAATGTCTTCTCTCATATGCAATAAAACTTTTCCAAGATGAGGTCTTATGTGATATGGTCAATCTGGATATTTGTGATGTATTCTTTGGTCAACAATTCATGTATAATCGATATGACATCTATGAATCAAGAACTCGAAGGATCACCCTCACTCTTGGAACACGGTGATATAGGATACCATAGGTACCACCTTTTACATCTATCTCCCTGATTAGTGCTAAAAAATTCATTCCCATGGTGGTCAAGCCACATGAATCTAAAATGGTAAATGTTGCAACCCTGACTACACAAACAACACAAAACCAGAAGAAAATAGATACCAAGATGAAGAAGTTCATGGCCTTCTTTCCATATATTTATGGTTAGATATAAATGGTGAACAATCAGGTCCTGCATAGCTCCAAAAATCATAGCTCCACAAAGCACAGCTCCATAAAATATTGTCAATTACAAATATGCATCAGCAATCAAATAAAAATATAACTTCCGCACTTGATGAAAAATATTGATGCAATGGAGAACATTGCTTCTAAAGGAGGGAGGAAAGATTCGAATAATATTTTAGGTGACAATTCAGGGGATGGTTCTACCCCAATTGGTAGAAAAACTTTTGGGAGCCATAACTTTTGCACCATAGCTCCGTTTGACTCCCCATTTGAACCGTTGGAAAGATAAGAATGAGAGAAATATTATGAGATAGAATCAAACTTTGATTGATGGGTTTTGAACCCTAAAAACTAAATGAAAGTGCCTTAAATTTTAATTTTAATAGTGCAGTCTAAAAATAGTAATTCCTTGAATTTTGTATTGTTGTAAATCATGAAAGTTGAATCACTTAATATCCCTCAAGATTGGTGACCTTTCAAATCCTCTTTCTCTTTTAATAATATGTATAAATGAATATGTAACTCAAAATGAAAATTAAACATCTCTTCTCAGAGATAGACATATGTTTGGGTCTACAAATTTGATCAATAAAACATATGTTCTCAAAGATAAAATTATTACAATTGTGTTGTTATTGTTTATTGAATTATATTTCAACTAAAACTTCTAAGTTTTGGATTAGTGGTATCAAAGTGCATGGAAGAATTAATACAAATATTTAGATTACAAAATAGAAAAGTGACAAAGAAGGTCAAACACGAGACCAAAATTGAAAGCAAAAGGAAGGGAAGACTAGAAATTGATGTGATTACCACAAATGTGGAATGCACTCTAAAGAAAAATGTTGAGCCATCAAATCCCTACTTTAGGAGTCACAATATTCAATATATACTACTCTACCTCATACACACCTTACAATTGAAAAAAATGAAGAAGAGATTATAAATGTTGAGCCCGATGCCATCATTGCTTCATTACAGACCCATGAGGAGAGGCCAGATGACAAGGAAATGTTATTTCATTCTAAGTTATGGGTGAAAGGTGAGCCTTCGCATTTCATTCTTGATAGTGGGAGTCAAAAGAATTTAATCTTTGCTAATGTTATGAAAATCCTAAATTTGTCCATGAAGCCTCACCTAAAGCCTTATAGTATTGGATTGTTGAGTCCAAGAAGAAACCTCCGTGTCACCCACCAATGTCTTCTCTCATATGTAATAAAACCTTTCTAAGATGAGGTCTTATGTGATGTGGTCAATCTAAATATTTATGATGTACTCTTTGGTCAACCATTTATGTATGATCAACATGGCATCTATGAATCAAAAACTTGAAGGATCACCCTCACTCTTAGAACATGGTGCTACAAGATACCAGAGGTAATACCTTCTACATCTGTCTCCTTGGTTAGTGCCAAAAATTTCATTCTCATGGTGGTCAAGCCACAGGAATCCAAAAGGATTGATGTTGTAGCCCTGACTACATAAAAAACATAATAACAAAAGCAAATAGATACCAAGTTGAAGAAGTTCATGGTCTTTCATCCATATACTGATGGTCAAATAAAAATAGTGAAAAATCGGTCTTTGCATAACTCTACAAAGTATAGCTCTACAAAACATAGTCCATTACAAGTATGCATCAGGAATCAAATCAAAATACAACTTCCACATTTGAAGATAAATCTTGATGCAATGGGGACCTTTACTTCTCAAGGAGGGAGTAATGATCCGAGTAATATTTTAGGTGATAATGTAGGTGATGGTTCCATCCTAATTGGTGGCAAAACTTTTAGGAGCCATAACTTTTACAACATAGCTTCGTTTGACTTCCCATTTGAATCGTTGGAAAGCTAATAATGAGGGAAACATCATGATATGGAACTGAGCTCCACTTAGTGGGGTTTGACACTCAAAAAATAAATGGAAGTGCCTCAAATTTCAATTTTATTAGTGCAGTCTAAAAATAGTAAGTTTTTAAACATTGTAATTCCTCAAATTTTGTATTGTTGTAAATAGTGAAAGTCAAACCACTTAATCTCCCTTGATATTGGTGACCTTACACATCTTCCTCTTAAATAAAAATATGTATAAATTAATATATAACCTGAAATAGAAATTAGACATCTCTTTTTAAAGATAAGCATATGTTTGGGTTTATAAATTTGATCAATAAAACATCTCTTCTCAAAGATAACATTATTACAATTATGTTGTTCTTATTTTTTGAATTATATTTCAACCAAAGCTTCTAAGTTTTATATTAGTGATATCATATCATATGGAATAATGAATATAAAGAGTTAGCCTATAAAATAGAGAAGTGACAAAGAAGGTCAAACACTAGGCTAAAATTGGAAGGAAAGACTAGAAAATGGTGTGATTACCATAAATCTAGAATGCACTCCAAAGAAGAATGTCAAGCTATCAAGTCTCTACTTACTAAGTCACAATACTCAATATCTACTACTATACCTCATGAAAACCCTATATTTGAAGAGAATAAAAAAGAGATTATAGATGATGAACCCGATGCCATTGTTGCTTCATCACAAACACACAAGAAGAAGCCATATGATAAGAAAATGTTGTTTTACTCTAAGTTATGGGTGAAAGATAAGGCTCTACATTTCATTCTTGATAGTGGAAGTCAAAAGAATTTAATCTTTACTAATGTTGTGAAAAGCCTAAATTTGTCCATGAAGCCTCTCCCAAAGCCATATAGTATTGGATGGTTGAGTTTAGGGTGAAACCTCTATGTCACCCACCAATATCTTCTTTCATATGCAATAAAACCTTTTCAAAATGAGGTCTTATGTGATGTGGTCAATCTAAATGTTTGTAATATAATTTTTGGTTAGCCATTCATGTATGATCGACATGGCATCTATAAATCAAGAACTTGAAGGATCACCCTCACTCTTTGAACAAGACACTATAGGATACTAGAGGTACCACTTTCTACATCTGTCTCCCTGATTAGTGCCAAGAAATTTGTTTTCATGGTGTTCAATCCACAAGAATCCAAAAGGGCTAATGTTACAACCCTGACTACACAAACAACATAACAACAAAAGCAAATAGATTCCAAGCTAAATAAATTCATGTCCTTCCATCCATAGACTAATGGTCAGATAGAAATGATGAACAATCAAGCCCTACATAGCTTCACAAAGCACAACTCCATAAAACATAGTTCATTACAAGTATGCATTAAGAATCAAATAAAAATACAACTTATACACTTGATAATAAATCTTGATATAATAGGGACCATTGATTCTCAAGGAGGGAGGAATGATCCAAATAATATTTTAGGTGATAATTCAGGTGACGGTTTTATCCCAATTGGTGGCAAAAATTTTAGGAGTCATAAATTTTGCACCATAGCTCTGTTTGGCTCCTCGTGATATAGCACTGAGCTCTGTTTGATGGGTTCTAACTTTTGAAAACCAAATAAAAGTGTTCCAAATTTTAATTTTAGTAGTGCAGTCTAAAATTAGTAAGTTTCTAAAAATAGTAATTCCTCAAATTTTGTATTTTTGTAAATCATGAAAGTCGAACCACTTAATCTCCCTCGAGATTGGTGACTTTCCACATCATCCTCCTACCTTAAAAATATGTATAAATAAAGATGTAATCTAAAATAAAAAATAGACATCTCTTCTCAGAGATAGGCATATGTTTGGGTCTAGAAATTTGATTAATAAAATATCTCTTCTCAGAGATAACATTACTAGAATTATGTTGTTCTTATTTCTTGAATTATCTTTCAACCAAAGCTTCTAAATTTTGGATCAATAGTATCAGAGTGCATGAAAAAATGAATACAAAGAGTCAGCCTACAAAATATAAAAGTGAAAAAGAAGGTCAAACATGAGGCCAAAATTAGAAGCAAAAAGAAGGAAAGACTAGGAAATAGTGTGATTATCACAAATCTAGAACGCATTCCAAAGAAGAATGTCGAGTCATCAAGTCCCTACTTTCTAAGTCACAATCCTAAATATCTACTACTCTACCTCATACACAGCCTATAGTCAAAGATAATGAAGAAGAGATTATAGATGTTGAGCCTGATGCCATCGTTGCTTTATCACAGACTTATGAAGAGAGGCTAGATGACAAGGAAATGTTGTTTCACTCTAAGTTATGGGTGAAATATAAGCCTCTGCATTTCATTCTTGATAGTGGGAGTCAAAAAAATTTAATCTTTGCTAATGTTGTGAAAAGCCTCAATTTGTCTATAAAGCCTCACCCAAAGCTATACAATATTAGATGGTTGAGTCTAGGGAGAAACCTCCATGTCACCCACCAATGTCTTCTCTCATATGCAATAAAACCTTTCCAAGATGAGGTCTTATGTGATGTGGTCAATTTGGATGTTTGTGATGTAATATTTGGTCAACCATTCATGTATGATTGACATGGTATCTATGAATCAAGAACTCAAAGGATCACCTTCACTTTTGGAACACAGTGATACATGATACTAGAGGTACCACATTCTACATCTATCTCCCTGATTAGTGCCAAAAATTTCATTCTCATGGTGGTTAAGCCATAGGAATCTAAAAGGGCCGATGTTGCAGCCCTGACTACACAAACAACACAAAACTAGAAGAAAATAAATACCAAGTTGAAGAAGTTCATAACCTTTCATTTACAAACTGATGGTTAGATAAAATGGTGAATAATCAGGCCCTGCATAGCTCCACAAAGCATAGCGCCAAAAAACATAATCTATTACAAGTATGCATCAGGAATGAAATCAAAATATAAATTCCACACTTGATGACAAATTTTGATGCAATGGGGACCATTACTTCTCAAGGAGGGAGGAATGATTTGAGCAATATTTCAAGTGATAATTTAGGTAATGGTTCTACCCCAATTGGTGGTAGAAGTTTTGGGAGCCATAAATTTTGCACCATAACTCTGTTTGACTCTCCATTTTAATTGTTATAAAGCTAAGAATGAGGGGAACATCGTGAGATGACATCAAGCTTCAATCGGTGGGTTTTAAACCCTAAAAACTAAATTAAAGTGCCTCAAATTTTAATTTTAGTAGTGCAATTTAAAAATAATAAGTTTTTAAAAGTAGTAATTTCTTGAATTTTGTATTATTGTAAATCATGGAAGTCAAACCACTTAATCTCTCTCAAGATTAGTGACCTTCCACATCCTTCTCCTACCTTAAAAATGTGTATAAATGAAGATGTAACCCAAAATGGAAATCAAACATCTTTTTTCAGAGATAGGCATATGTTTGGGTCTATAAATTTGATCAATAAAACATCTCTTCTCAGAGATAACATTATTACAATTGTATTGTTCTTGTTTTTTAAATTATCTTTCAACCAAAGATTCTAAGTTTTGGATCAGTGGTATCAGAGTGCATAGAAGAACGAATACAAAAAGTTAGCCCACAAAATAAAAAAGTGACAAATAAGGTCAAACACGAGGCCAAAATTGAAAACAAAAAGAAGGGAAGAGTAGGAAATGGTGTGATTACCACAAATCTAGAATGCACTCTAAAGAAGAATGTAAAGCCATCAAGTCCCTACTTTTGAGTCACAATCCTCAATATCTACTACTCTGCCTCATACACACCCTATAGTCAAAGAGAATGAAGAAGAGATTATAAATGTTGAGCCCGATGCCATTGTTGTTTCATCATAGACCCACGAAGAGAGGCAGATGATAAGGAAAGGTTGTTTCACTCTAATTTATGGGTTAAAGATGAGCCTTTACATTTCATTCTTGATATTGAGAGTCAAAAAAATTTAATCTCTGATAATGTTGTAAAAAGCCTAAATTTATCCATGAAGCCTCAGCTAAAGCCATATAGTATTAGATGGTTGAGTCTAAGGAGAAACCTCCATGTCACCCACCAATGTCTTCTCTCATATGCAATAAAACCTTTCCAAGATGAGGTCTTATGTGATGTGGTCAATCTAGATGTTTGTGATGTACTCTTTAGTTAGTTATTCATCTATGATTGATATAACATATATGAATCAAAAACTTGAAGGATCACCTTCACTCCTGGAACACAGTGCTACAAGATACCAGAGGTACCACCTTCTACATCTGTCTCCCTAATTAGTGCCAAAAAATTTGTTCTCATAGTGGTCAAGCTATAAGAATTTAAAGGGTTGATGTTGCATTCCTGATTACATAAACAACATAATAATATAAGCAAATAAATACCAAGATGAAAAAGTTCATGGCCTTCCATCTATAGACTAATGGTCAGACAAAAATAGTAAATAATCAGGTCCTGCATAACTCCATAAAGCATAGCTCCATAAAGCACAGCTCCATAAAATATAGTCTATTATAAGTATGCATCAAGAATCAAATAAAAATACAACTTCCAAACTTGATGAAAAATCTTGATGAAATGGGAACCATTTATTCTCAAAGAGGGAGGAATGCCCTGAGCAATATTTCAGGTAATAATTCAAGTGACATTTCTACCTCATTTGGTGGCAGAACTTCTAGAAGCCATAACTTTTGCACCATAATTCTGTTTGACTCTTCATTTGAACCGTTGGAAAGATAAGAATGAAAGAAACATCATGAGATAAGAATGAAAGAAACATCATGAGATGGCAAGGAGATTTTCTTGGTAGGTTTTTAACCACTTAATATCTCTCAATATTGGTGACCTTCCACATCCTTCTCCTACCTTAAAAATAGGTATAAATAAATATGTAATCTGAAATAGAAATCAAACATTTCTTCTCAGAGATAAGCATATGTTTGGGTCTACAAATTTGATCAATAAAACATCTCTTCTCAGAGATAACATTATTATAATTATGTTTTTCTTATTTCTTGAATTATCTTTCAACTAAAGCTTCTAAGTTTTATATTAGTGGTATCAGAGCACATGGAAGAATGAATACAAAGAGTCAGCCTAAAAAATAGAAAAGTGATAAAAAAGGTCAAACATGAGGCCAAAATTAAAAGTAAAAAGAAGGAAAAATTGAAAAATAGTGTGATTACCACAAATCTAGAATGCACTCCAAAGAAAAATGTCCAGCCATCAAGTCCCTACTTTCTGAGTCACAATCCTTAATATTTATTGTTCTACTTCATACACACCCTATAGTCAAAGAAAATGAAGAAAAGATTATAAATGCTAAGCCTGATACCATCATTGCTTTATCACAGACCAATGAAGAGAGGCCAGATGATAAGAAAATGTTGTTTCACTCTAAGTTATGGGTGAAAGGTAAGCCTCTGTATTTCATTCTTGATAGTGGGAGTCAAAAAAATTTAATCTCTGTTAATATTATGAAAAACTTAAATTTGTACATGAAGCCTCACCCAAATCCATACAGTATTAGATGCTTGAGTCCAGAGAGAAATCTTTATGTCACCCACCAGTGTCTTCTCTCATATGCAATAAAACCTTTCAAAGATGAGGTCTTATGTGATGTGGTCAATTTAGATATTTGTGATGTACTCTTTAGTCAACCGTTCAAGTATGATCGACATGGCATCTATAAATCAAGAATTTGAAGGATCACTTTCACTCTTGAAACTCAGTGCTACATGATACTAGAGGTACCACCTTCTACATCTGTCTCCCTGAATAGTGCCAAGAAATTTGTTTTCATGGTGGTCAAGCCACAATAATCTAAAAGGGTTGATGTTGCAGCCTTGACTACATAAACAACATAATAATAGAAGCAAATAGATACCAAGCTAAAAAATTTCACATCCTTCCATCCACATACTGATGGTCAAATAGAAATAGTGAATAATCAGGCCCTACATAGCTCCATAAAGCATAGCTCCACAAAACATAGTCCATTACAAGTATGCATCGGGAATCAAATCAAAATATAACTTCCATACTTGATAAAAAATATTGATGCAATGGGGACATTTTATTCTCAAGGAGGGAGGAATGATCCAATCAATATTTTAGGTGATAATTCAGGTGACGATTCTACCTCAATTAGTGGCAAAACTTCTGGGAGCCATAACTTTTGCACTATAGCTCTATTTGACTCTCTGTTTGAACCATTGGAAAGTTAAGAATGATGGGAACATCATGAGATGGAATTGAGCTCTAATAAGTGGGTTTTGACCCTTGAAAACAAAATAAAAGTGCCTCAAATTTTAATTTAGTAGTGCAGTCTAAAGATAGTAAGTTTCTAAAATTAGTAATTCTTTGAATTTTATATTGTTATAAATCATGGAAGTCAAACCACTCAATCTCCCTCGAGATTGGTGACCTTACACATCCTCCTCTTACCTTAAAAATATATATAAATGAAGATGTAACCCAAAATAGAAATTAGACATCTCTTCTCATAGATAGGCATATGTTTGGGTCTACAAATTTGATCAATAAAATATTTCTTCTCAAAAATAACATTATTATAATTGTGTTGTTCTTATTTATTGAATTATCTTTCAACCAAAGATTTTGAGTTTTGGATTAGTGATATCAGAGTACATAGAAGAATGAATACAAAGAGTTAGCCTATATAATGGAAAAGTGATAAAGAAGGTCAAACACGAGGCCAAAATTGGAAGCAAATGAAGGGAAGACTGAAAAATGGTGTGATTACCACAAATCTAGAATGCACTCTAAATAAGAATGTCAAGCCATCAAGTCCATACTTTCTGAGTCATAATCTTCAATATGTACTGATCTATCTCATACACACCCTACAGTTGAAAAAAATGAAGAAAAGATTATAGATGATGAGCTCGATTCCATCATTGCTTCATCACAGACCCACAAGGAGAGGCCAGACAACAAGGAAAGGTTGTTTCACTTTAAGTTATGGGTGAAAGGTAAGCCTCTGCATTTCATTCTTGATAGTGGGAGTCAAAATAATTTAATCTCTACTAATATTATGAAAAGCCTAAATTTGTCCATGAAGCCTCACCCAAAGCCATTAAGTATTATATGGTTGAGTCCAGAGAGAAACCTCCATGTCACCCACCAATGTCTTTTCTTATATGCAATAAAACCTTTCCAAGATGAGGTCTTATGTGATGTGGTCAATCTGAATATTTGTGATGTACTCTTTAGTTAGCCATTCATGTATGATCAATATGGCATATATGAATCAAAAACTCGAAGGATCACCCTCACTCTTGGAACATGGTGCTATAGGATATCAAAGGTACCACCTTCTACATCTGTCTCCTTGATTAGTGCTAAGAAATTTATTCTCATGGTGGTCAAGCCACGTGAATCCAAAAGGGTTGATGTTGTAGCTTTGACTACATAAACAACCTAACAAAAAATTAAATAGATACCAAACTAAAGAAGTTCATAGCCTTCCATCTAAACACTGATGGTCAAATAGAAATGGTGAACAATCAGGCCCTACATAGCTCCACAAAGCACAGCTCCACAAAACACAATCCACTACAAGTATGCATTAGGAATCAAATCAAAATACAAGTTCCATACTTGATGATGAATCTTGATGTAATGGGGACCATTAATTCTCAAGGAGGTAGAAATGATCAGAATAATATTTTAGGTGACGGTTATACCCCAATTGGTGGTAGAACTTCTGGGAGCCATAATTTTTGTAGCATAGTTTTGTTTGACTCTCCATTTGAATCCTTAGAAAGTTAAGAATGAGGAGAACATCATGATATGGCATTGAACTATGCTTGGTGGGTTTTGAAGTTTAAAAAATAAATAGAAGTGCCCTAAATTTCAATTTTAGTAGTGTAGTCTAAAAATAATAAGTTTCTAAAAATAGTAATTCCTCAAATTTTATATTATTGTAAATCATGGAAGTCAAACCACTTAATCTTCCTAAAGATTGGTGACTTTCCACATCTTATTACCTTTAAAATGTGTATAAATAAAGATGTAACCCAAAATGGAAATCAGACATTTCTTTTCAAAGGTAGACATATATTTAGGTCTACAAATTTGATCAATAAAACATCTCTTTTCAAAGATAGCATTATTATAATTGTGTTATTATTGTTTCTTGTTATATTTCAACCAAAGCTTCTATGTTTTAGATCAGTGGTATCAGAGTGCATGGAAGAATGAATATAAAGAGTTAGCATAAAAAATAGAAAAGTGACAAAGAAGGTCAAACACAAGGTTAAAATTGAAAGTAAAAGGAAGGGAAGACTGGGAAGTGGTGTGATTACCATAAATATAGAATGCACTCTAAAGAAGAATGTCAAGCCATCAAGTCTCTACTTTCTGAGTCACAATCATTAATATCTACTACTCTACCTCATATACACCCTATAGTCAAAGAAAATGAATAAGAAATTATAGATGTTGAGCTTGATGCCATCGTTGCTTCATCATAGACCCACGAGGAGAGGCCAGATGACAAGGAAAGGTTATTTCACTCTAAGTTATGGGTGAAAGGTAAGCCTATGCATTTTATTCTTGATAGTGGGAGTCAAAAAATTTTAATCTCTGTTAATATTATGAAAAGCCTAAATTTGTCTATGAAGCCTCACCCAAAACCATATTGTATTGGATGGTTGAGTCTAGAGAGAAATCTCTGTGTCTCCCACCAATGTCTTTTCTCATATGTAATAAAACTTTTCTAAGATGAGGTCTTATGTGATGTGGTCAATCTAGATGTTTATAATGTAATATTTGGTTAGCCATTCATATATGATCAACATGACATCTATGAATTAAGAACTCAAATGATCACCCTCACTCTTGGAACATGACACTAAAAAATACCAGAGGTACCCCTTGTTACATCTATCTCTCTGATTAGTGCCAAGAATTTTTTTCTCATGGTGGTCAAGCCATAGGAATCTAAAAAGGCTAATATTGCAGCCTTAACTACACAAACAACACAATAATAAAAGAAAATAGATACCAAGCTAAAGAAATTAATTTCCTTCCATCTACAGACTGATGGTCAGATATAAATAGTGAACAATCGGGCCCTCCATAGCTCTACAAGGCACAACTCCACAAAATATAGTCCATTAGAAGTATGCATCGAGAATCAAATCAAAATACAACTTTCACACTTAATAAAAAATCTTGATGCAATGGGGACCATTGATTCTCAAAGAGGGAGGAATGATCTGAGTAATATTTTAGGTGACAATTCAGGGGATGGTTTTACCCCAATTGGTGGCAAAACTTCTAGGAGCCATAACTTTTGCATCATAGCTCCATTTGACTCCTCGTTTGAACTGTTGAAAAGTTAAAAATGAGGGGAACATCATGAGATGGCATTGAGCTCTACTTAGTGGGTTTTGACATTTAAAAACTAAATGAAAGTGCCCCAAATTTTAATTTTAGTAGTGCAGTTTAAAAATAGTAAGTTTATTAAAATAGTAATTCTTTGAATTCTATGTTATTGTAAATCGTAGAAGTCAAACCACTTAATCTCCATCGAGATTAGTGACCTTCCACATCCTCATCCTACCTTAAAAATATGTATAAATAAATATATAACCCAAAATAAAAATCAAACATCTCTTCTCAGAGATAGGCATATGTTTGGGTTTATAAATTTGATCAATAAAACATCTCTTCTCAAAGATAACATTATTACAATTATGTTGTTCTTGTTTCTTGAATTATATTTCAACCAAAGCTTCTGAGTTTTAAATCAGTGGTATCATAGCGTATGGAAGAATGAATATAAAGAGTCAACCTACAAAATGAAAAAGTGACAAAAAGGTCAAGTATGAGGCCAAAATTGAAAGCAAAAGAAGGGAAGACTTGGAAATAGTGTGAATACCACAAATCTAAAACACACTCCAAATAAGAATGTTCAGCCATCAAGTCCCTACTTTCTGAGTCATAATCCTCAATATCTACTGCCCTATATTATACACATCTTGCAATTGAAAAAAATGAAGAGATTATAGATGATGAGCCTGATGCTATCGTTGCTTCATCACAGACCCACGAGAAGAGGCAATATGAAAAGAAAAAGTTATTTCACTCTAAATTATGGGTGAAAGGTAAGCCTCTGTATTTCATTCTTGATAGTGGGAGTCTAAAGTATTTAATTTGTATTCTTGTTATTAAAAACCTAAATTTGTCCATGAAGCCTCACCTAAAGCCATACAGTATTAGATGGTTGAGTCCACAGAGAAACCTTTGTGTCACCCACCAATGTATTCTCTCATATGTAATAAAACCTTTCCAAGATGATGTCTTATGTGATGTGGTCAATCTAGATGTTTTTGATATAATCTTTGGTCAACCATTCATGTATAATTGTCATAGCATCTATGAATCAAGAACTTGAAGGATCAACTTCACTCTTGAAACACGATGCTACAGGATACCAGAGGTACCACCTTTTACATCTATGTCCCTGATTAGTGCTAAGAAATGCATTCTCATAATGGTCAAACCACAAGAATCCAAAAGGGTTGATGTTGAAGCCCTGACTACACAAACAACACAATAACAAAAAAAATAGATACCAAGCTGAAGAAGTTCATGGCATTCCATCCATAGACTGATGGTCAGATAGAAAAGGTGAACAATCAGGCCCTACATAACTCCACAAAGCACAGCTCCATAAAGCACAACTCCACAAAACATAGTCCATTACAAGTATGCATTAAGAATCAAATCAAAATACAACTTCCACACTTGATGATAAATCTTGATGCAATGGGGACCATTGAATCTGAATGAGGGAGGACTGATCTGAGCAATATTTCAGGTGATGGTTCTACTTCAATTGGTGGCAGAACTTCTGGGAGCTATAACTCTTGCACCATAGCTCCATTTGACTCCCCATTTGAACCATTAGAAAGTTAAGAATGAGGAGAACATCATGAGATGGCACTAAGATTCACTTAGTGGGTTTTGACCTCTAAAAACTAAATGGAAGTGCTCCAAATTTTAATTTTAGTGTTGCAATCTAAAAATAGTAAGTTTTTAAAAATAGTAATTCCTCAAATTCTGTATTATTGTAAATTGTGGAAGTTGAACCACTTAATATCCCTTGATATTTGTGGCCTTCCACATCCTCCTCCTACGTTAAAAATGTATATAAATGAAGATGTAATCTAAAATAGAAATCAAACATCTCTTCTCAGAGATAGGCATATGTTTGGATCTACAAATTTGATCAATCAAACATCTCTTCTCAGAGAGAGCATTATTACAATTGTGTTGTTATTATTTTTTAAATTATCTTTCAACCAAATCTTCTAAGTTTTAGATTAGTGGTATCAGAGTATATATAAAAATGAATACAAAGAGTCAAACTACAAAGGTTAAACACGAGACCAAAATTGGAAGTAAAAGGAAGGGAAGACTAGAAAATGGTGTGATTACTACAAATCTAGAATGCACTCCAAAAAAGAATGTCAAGCCATCAAGTCCATACTTTCTGAGTTATAATCCTTAATATCTATTTCTCTACCTCATACACACCTTGCAATCAAAGATAATGAAGAAGAAATTATAGATGTTGAACCTGATGCCATTGTTGCTTCATCACAGACCCATGAGGAGAGGCCAGATGATAAGAAAAAGTTGTTTCACTCTAAGTTATGGGTGAAAAATAAGCCTCTGCATTTTATTCTTGATAGTGGGAGTCAAAAGAATTTAATGTCTGATAATGTTTTGAAAGTCTTAAATTTTTCCATGAAACCTCACCTAAAGCCATATAGTATTGGATGGTTGAGTCCAGGGAGAAACCTCCATGTCACCCACCAATGTCTTCTCTCATATGCAATAAAACCTTTTTAAGATGAGGTCTTATGTGATGTGGTCAATCTAGATGTTTGTGATGTAATATTTGGTCAACCATTCATATATGATTGACATGGCATCTATGAATAAAAAATTTGAAGGATCACCCTCACTCTTATAACATGATGTTACAAGATACCAGAGGTACCACATTCTACATCTGTCTCCTTGATTAGTGCCAAGAAATTCATTCTCATGGTGGTCAAGCCACATGAATCCAAAAAGATTGATGTTGTAGCCTTGAATACATAAACAACACAACAAAAAAAATAAATAGATACCAAGCTAAAGAAGTTCACGGCCTTCCATCCATAGACCGATGGTTAGTAAAAATGGTGAATAATCGGGCCCCGTATAGCTCCAAAAAGCACAGCTCCATAATGCATAGATCCACAAAACATAGTCCATTACAAGTATGCATCGAGAATCAAATAAAAATACAACTTCCACACTTGATGACAAATCTTGATGCAATGGGGACCATTGCTTCTCAATGAGGAAGGAATGATTCAAACAATATTTCAGGCGAAATTCAGGCAATGGTTCTACCCCAATTGGTGGTAGAACTTCTGGGAGCCATAACTTTTATACAATAGCTCTGTTTGACTCCCCATTCGAACCATTAGAAAGATACGAATGAGGGAAACATTTTGAGATGGAACCAAGCTCCAATAAGTGGGTTTTAACCCTAAAAAACCAAATAGAAGTTCTCTAAATTTTAATTTTAGTAGTGCAATCTAAAATTAATAAGTTTCTAAAAATAGTAATTCTTCGAATTATGTATTATTGTAAATCATGGAAGTCAAACCACTTAATCTCCCTTGAGATTGGTGACCTTACACATCCTCTTCTTAATTTAAAAATATGTATAAATGAAGATGTAACCCAAAATGGAAATCAGACATCTCTTCTCAGAGATAGGCATATGTTTATGTTTGTAAATTTGATCAATAAAACATCTCTTCTCAGAGATAGCATTATTATAATTGTGTTGTTCTTGTTTCTTGAATTATATTTAAACTAAAGCTTCTGAGTTTTAAATCAGTGGTATCAAAGTGCATGGAAGAATAAATACAAAGATTCAACCTATAAAATAGAAAAGTGATAAATAAGGTCAAACATGAGGCCAAAATTTGAAGCAAAAAGAAGGGAAGACTAGGAAATGGTGTGATTACCACAAATCTAGAATGCACTCCAAAAAAGAATGTCAAGCCATCAAGTCCCTAATTTTTGAGTCACAATCCTCAAAATCTGCTATTCTGCCTCATACACACCCTACAGTCAAAGAGAATGAAGAAGAGATTATAGATGTTAAGCTTGATGCCATCATTACTTCATCATAGACCCACGAGGAGAGGCCAAATGACAAGAAAATGTTGTTTCACTCTATGTTATGAGTGAAAGGTAAGCCTCTGCATTATAATATTGATAGTAAGAGTTAAAAGAATTGAATCTATGCTAATGTTATGAAAATTCTAAATTTGTCCATGAATCCTCACCTAAAGTCATACAGTATTGGATGGTTGAGTCCAAAGAGAAACTTCCATGTCACCCACCAATGTCTTCTCTCATATGCAAAAAAACCTTTCCAAGATGAGGTCTTATGTGATATGGTCAATCGGGATGTTTGTGATGTAATCTTTGTTCAATAATTCATGTATGATCAACATGGTATTTATGAATCAAGAACTCAAATGATCACCCTCACTCTTGGAACATGATTCTATAAGATACCAAAGGTACCACCTTCTACATCTCTCTCTGATTAGTGTTAAGAAATTCATTCTCATGGTGGTCAAGCCATAGGAATCCAAAATGCTAACCCTGAATATATAAAAATCACAACAACATAAGTAAATAGATACCAAGTTAAATAAGTTTATGGCCTTTCATCCATAGACTGATGGTCAGATAGAAATGATAAATAATTAGGCCCAACATAGCTCCATAAAGCACAGCTCCACAAAACATAGTCCATTACAAGTATGTATCAGGAATCAAATCAAAATACAACTTCCATACTTGATGAAAAATATTGATGCAATGGAGACCATTGATTCTCAAGGAGGGAGGAATGATCTGAACAATTTTTTAGGTGACAATTCAGGGAACGGTTCTACCCCAATTGGTGGTATAACTTCTGAGAGCTATAACTTTTGCACCATAGCTCTATTTGACTCCTCATTTGAACTATTCTAAAGTTAAGAATGAGGGAAACATCATCAGATGGTACTGAGCTTTGCTTAGTGGGTTTTGACCCTTGAAAATTAAATAGAAGTGCCCCACATTTCAATTTTAGTAATGCAGTCTAAAAATAGTAAGTTTGTTAAAATAATAATTTCTCAAATTTTGTATTATTGTAAATCATGAAAGTCAAATCACTTAATCTCCCTTGATATTGGTGACCTTCCACATCCTCTTCCTACCTTAAAAATATGTATAAATGAAGATATAACTTAAAATGAAAATTAAACATCTCTTCTCAAAGATAGGCATATGTTTGGGTCTATAAATTTGATCAATAAAACATCTATTCTTAAAAATAGTATTATTACAATTGTGTTGTTCTTGTTTTTTGAATTATCTTTCAACCAAATCTTTTGAGTTTTAGATCAGTAGTATCAGAGTGCATGGAAGAATGCATCAAAGAGTCCGCCTATAAAATGGAAAAGTGACAAAGAAGGTCAAATACGAGACCAAAATTGGAATTAAAAAGAAGGAAACACTGGAAAATGGTGTGATTACCACAAATCTAGAATGCACTCCAAATAAGAATTTTGAGCCATCAAGTCCGTACTTTTTGAGTCACAATCCTCAATATCTACTACTCTACCTCATACACACCCTGTAGTCAAAGAAAATGAAGAAGATATTATAGACGCTGAGCTTGATGCCATTATTGCTTCATCACAGACCCACAAGGAGAGGCCAAATGACAAAAAAATATTATTTCACTCTAAGTTATGGGTAAAAGATAAACCTCTATATTTCATTTTTGATAGTGAGAGTCAAAAGAATTTAATCTTTGCTAATATTGTAAAAAGCCTAAATTTATTTATGAAGCCTTATCCAATGCCATACAATATTGGATGGTTGAGTCCAGGGAGAAACCTCTGTATCACCTACCAATGTCTTCTCTCATATGCAATAAAACTTTCTGAGATGAGTTTTTATGTGATGTGGTCAATCTAGATGTTTGTGATGTACTCTTTGGTCAGTCATTCATGTATAATTGACATGGCATATATGAATCAAGAATTCAAAGTTTCACTCTCACTCTTGGAACATATCACTACAGGATACCATAGGTACCACCTTCTACATCTATCTCCCTAATTAGTGCTAAGAAATTTGTTCTCATGGTGGTCAAACCACAAGAATCCAAAAGGGTCAATGTTGTAGCCTTGACTACATAAAAAATATAATAATAGAAGCAAATAGATACTGAAATGAAAAATTTCACAGCCTTCCATCTATAGATTGATGGTCAGATAGAAATGGTGAATAATCGGGCCCTGCATAACTCCAAAAAACATAGTCCATTACAAGTATGCATCAGGAATCAAATTAAAATACAACTTATACACTTGATGACAAATCTTGATGTAATGGGGACCATTAATTATCATGGATGAAGGAATGATCTGAGCAATATTTCAGGTGACAATTCAGGCGATGGTTCTACCCCAATTGGTGGCAGAACTTTTAGGAGCCATAACTTTTGCACTATAGCTCCGTTTGACTCCCCATTTGAACCGTTGGAAAGATAAGAATGAGGGAAACATCGTGAGATGGCACCAATATTTTTTTAGTAGGTTTTGAATCTAAAAAATCAAATGGAAGTGCCCCAAATTTCAATTTTAGTAGTGCAGTCTAAAAACAGTAATTTCTCAAATTTTGTATTATTAAAAATCGTGGAAGTCAAACCACTTAATCTCCCTCGGTAGTGGTGACCTTCCACATCCTCCTCCTATCTTAAAACTTTATATAAATAAATATGTAACCCGAAATGGAAATCAAACATCTCTTCTTAGAGATAGGCATATGTTTGAGTCTGCAAATTTGATCAATAAAACATCTCTTCTTAGAGATAACATGATTACAATTGTGTTGTTCTGATTTCTTGAATTATATTTCAATCAGATCTTATGATTTTTGGATCATATATATACATTACTTAACTCTCCCTAAACTAATTCATTTCTATTTCAACCAAATCACAAAAGGGAGCATATATAATATTTCAGCTTTTTAAATTAATGTGTTCAAATCTAACCAAATTTTAAATGAAAAAATATATATTCTAAATTTATCTTATGTTAATTGTTTTTTATTTTTATTTTTATTTAAACTCAAAACATTAGAATATTTACTTGCATATCAAATTTATTTTTACTATCTATTATATGTTAATTACACTAACTCATTTTATTTTTACTATCTATTATATATTAATTACACCAACTCATTTTATTTCATTCAAAATAGATTTCATTATATATTACAAATTTTTTTATCATAAAATATGAGGGTTAAAGTTCCCACATCTATTTATTCAAACATAAAAATGCCTTACAATATGAAGTTAAAAAACACAAAATCTATCATGAATAAATAATTTCTTTTTGTAGCAAGAGTTTAAGAATCTAAAAGACCAAAAAATTAAGTCTTTCATAACATGAAAATCTGAACTTAAGTACTTAATAAATTAAGGATTCAAAGTCCAAACCCACCTAGCTTCATCCAAAATGAACATAACCCATAAGTAGTTAATACATTAAGAGTTCAAAGTCCAAACCCACCTAGCTTCATCTAAAATGAACATAACCCAATTACTTAATTAAAAAAACATTCAAAATCAAGCATAAAAAAATGATAAGCAAGGGAGACAAAGGCATGCTAGCTTCCACATCAAACAACCAAATCTACCATAATGTCTATAAAACACTCTTTTACATGAAAAGATTAGATCCTGAGTAGTAAAAATAAATTTCCATATATTTATAAATAAGTCATTATAGATATAAATAGAAAACACCATCTAAGAAAATAGTTTAAATAAACCATTGCTACTTATATGTTCATATTCTAATGAGATATAAGAATCATATGTATATATGCCATCTTTTTTAAAGATGTTATTTTATTTTTAATTATTTTCTTTCCTTCAAAATTTTCAATTAAGGATGAAACATTAAAATGTTCTACCCCAAATGAATTCTAGCAACCCTAAAAAAAATTAGAATTGCATTATCAGAGTACGCTTTGGACCATGTGCATGGTCCAAGGCCTCGCTTGCTGATGTAGGAAATGTTCCTTCAATATACTCAAGAACATGCAAACAAAACTAGAGGAGATATATGATGAATAGCCAAGGTAAAAAATTATAAAGGATGCTATGGGGAAATAGGTTGCCCAAATGATGAATTATGGGGTTCAAGGCATATCAGTATACAAATACAAAGATAAGTATTGAACACCATATGCGGCATAAGATATTATACATATGACCATTTATAGGTCCTTAACCCTAGATAGATATCTCACTCACATCAGTTGGTTTTGGTTCTATTCAAGGAAGATTAAAGGGTTGTTTATTGACCCAACCAAGAAAAGTCAACTTTATATACTATGTTGCCGCTTGATTACCACTAGTCTATGGAATTATAATAAGGCCTAATAATAATTGATAGTTAGGTATAATATACAAGATGTTGGTCATAAAAGTAGCAACCAATAGGTTGATTAAAACACCTACAGATTTATACCAATCCATACGCACACAAAAAAACTTATAACTACTTAAAAGAGAGTACAAGCATGAAAGGAAGAAAACTAAGGCATCGTAAGCAATTGTTTGAGTGCTACAAGTCGAGGTTGTCAACTTCCTCATATTTTAGGGTCATTGCACCATTGACCACTTATTTATTTTTAAATTCACAAGTTATCCAATTTATAAAGCATGAATGTCACTATCTGAATAATGAGTAATGATACAATTTATGACCAACTCCATTATTTACCAGATAAGATATAGTCTTAGCCTATGATTGGATCTATGTGAATGATATCATATTGTCAAATAGCTAATGTATTTATAATTTTTTAAGAGGAAGGAATTAAAGTAAATGGAAAGTGTATTACAACTAAGTATACATTCCTCTATTATAAATTATTCGATCAAACTTTTATATTAAAATCAAGGGGAACATTTAGTCCACACAACTCCCTTAATTCCTGATTAATTTTCAGCCATAGTCCAATAATACATTCATTATTATAACATGGAAAAAATTTATAGCCATACATAAATTTAGTAAAACTATCAAGAACATTAAGCAACTAGTTCACTACCCTTTCCTACAACAAAAATTGCACTTAATTGATAATCTAATTTCATATAACATCATGCAAAAGTATGATCATACATATTGGAGTGATTCATGTTTCAACATGAACAAGTATATAAAGTATACGAGCCTCAATATTTTTTTCATATGAATTGAGTATATAGTATTCATGCTATTAACAAGTATCTAAATCAAACAAGAATTTCTAGCCATGCATTAATGAGTGGAATCCAAATAAAAATTACATTTTAAGAATCTTTTTCAACATAAAATGATTGAACATGCCATGACATAGCGGCATATATTCACTTCTAGCCTATATAAATGAAATCATTACACATTCAACACACTATTATCCATACAGACATTAAGCATAAGAGAACGAAATGCCTATAGATTCTATTTTGTAATACAAGTAAATCATGATCGCTATCTCTCATCATATCATTCCAAGAAGTCTAACCATCTATCTACAGGTTGAATAACCCATTTCAAGAATTAACATAGCTTATGTCAAGTACTAGACAACCCTTAGTATAGATATAAACTCATAATTTTATTTAATTCAAATAGGGTAATAAAGAGTGAAACTAAGAAAGTAATCTAATAAATAATATATTGTTAATAATAAACATACGTATCTTTTATATGCAAATATATGAAGGTCAAGGTATGCAATGGTGATTCTAATCAATGCTTCCCTCATATGCTAGCAACAAGAGTTAATTTAACTTTGTTTTCATATTTCATATGCAAGATAAAATCAAACTAGAAGAGGATTTATATATAATCATGCTATCTTAATAATTAGGCATCAAATAAGAGAGAATCATAAGTGCATGACAAAAGGAAATAAGTTAGATAGTTCATCAATGAATATTATTTTCAAGGTAACTTCTTATCTATTAACAACTAAACCAACATACTTATGTATGCTTAAACATCTTATGGCAAGGAAGGTATGTACACAAGTAAGTCTTAGAACTGTCTACAATATAATGCTCATGCCAAAAGACTATGGATTTTTTATATAAAACTACATAAAGAGAGTAATGTTACACTAATCCTGCATAGGATTTAGTTGCAAATTTTATCAACATAATAATGTTAACAATGTAATGTACTAATGTAAAAACAATAATGATAATCCTCTAAACATCCAAGGTAAAAACTCAGAGTATATACATTAATGATTAAATTTAGTAAACATAACTAAAACTTTAGCATCTTACCATATGTCAACACTATAAGCCTTTTACTCCTCCTTCAACATGATCTATTTTCAAGATAAGGTTAGCATATAATAATTGACAAGCATAATTAAACTAATAATAGTAATGTAATTAGTTTAAAACTACAATATTTAATCAAACAACATGGAAAACTATAATATAATTTATGATAAAGAAATCAATGAATAACTTATACCAAATTTTATCACAAATGTCACATCTGTCAATGAGATTATGGAGTGCGAGCAACATGAAATCATGTCAAACAAACCCTCCTGACTAGCCCTATGAGTCCAACCATTGGTGACCCTTAACACCCTATCCATTAGTTGGATGGTAGGTTTGGAAACTAGGGTTAGGAAGGGATTCTGAGTAAGTTAGGATTCTCAAGTCATTGGATGACTCAACAAAATAACAGGATGTAAAACAAGCAAATGAGTAATAAATACATCATCCCAAGACAAAATAGAAATAACCAAGTGAATGGTATTACTACAAATTAGAAGTGGGGATGATCCACTATAGGCTATTCAAAGATCATAGTTATAGACTTATAAACCAAATCCATGTTCATAACATTTGCTATTACCATACTTGAAAAACCTCTAAGCCTATGGTCAGCCTTAAACATCCTGGCACCAATTCGCATTCCATGCTTATAAGTACACAACTATAACTTAGCTATTTAGGCCTAGTCAAAGGATGATTATTCACTAAAAATGAAATTCAAACATTTATTTAATATGATAAGAACTAAAATTATAACTTAAGGCAAGGTATACTTAACATAATGCCATAGTCCAAAAAAAATCATTCATTTACAACAATCAACATATAAGACCAATCAACAAATTATAATTATGACTTCTATCCATATACCATATTTTTCACAAATGATATATATTAAAGATTTCAAGTAACTCTCATAAACTAAAATTGATTTAAAAGTCAAGGAATCGATATAATGAATTCATGGGATCATCATGAGGTCCCACGACCTCATATGATCCCCAAATCTAAAATCAGGTTAAAATTTAACTTAATAAAACCAATAGACCTCCATAATAATTTGGTTAAGATCAAAGCTTCTATCACAAGTTAATAATTTTCAATAGGACTTCACCCATAACCCAACGTAAAGCAAACTGTTCATATCCATGCAGGAAAGACTCCCATCAAAATATATATATATATATATATATATATATATATATATATATATATATATATATATATATATATATATATATATATATATATATAATAAGGAAACACAAACAATTTAATATATATAAACTAGTTTAAATATTTAAAACACAATCAATAATTGATTCAAGGGACTCCTTTAATGAATTTGAACCCCCTTGCCCCTATTTTTTTATCAAACAATAAACATACTCAAATTCATTATTCAAACCTCAATGATAAATCAAATCACATATAATTTTTAGATGAAGATAATAGGGTACAATAACCCACATATTACATACATAAGTGTAAAAGGGTCAAAACTCAACAACATTCAAAATATACACAGTTGTGAGAGGTGTGTTTCCAGAAGGAAGGAAAAAACACTACAGTAAGAGTTTTCAAAACTCCACAACATTTCAATAAGAATAGTAGGGTCAATGACCCAAATATATATATATATATATATATATATATATATATATATATATATATATATATATATATATATATCAAGTTTAAAAATAACAATAGGTTCATATATACACATGGATACAATATTCATGCAAGGGAAAATAAAGCACACACAGACCCTTTTAATGTTGTAGATAAAATTATCCTCATAAAATAATTAAATTCACCTAGATTAATTGATATCAAATTTTCTTTAATAACCAAAATGACAGAGTCAAAATTTGTAATTTATAAGCAAAATGATTATATAGATTTGACCCTTGGGTGCTGGATACCCAGCTTGAAGTCTCACGACTTCATGGCTACGTCTACAACATCCCTCTCTTTTTTTTTAATTATTTTGGAAGGAAACGAACCAGAACTCAAACATTCATAGGAATAACTTACATAGTCAAAGTTGCACAGTTTGAAATATACACAATTGTGAGAGGCGTGTTGTTAGAAGGAAGGAAAAACCACTGCAGTCAAAGTTTTCAAAAATTCACAACATTTCAATAAGAATAGTAGGGTCAATGACCCATATATATATATATATATATATATATATATATATATATATATATATATATATATATATATATATATATATATATATATATATAATCAGGTTTAAAAATAATAATAGGTTCATAAATACACATGGCTGCAATATTCATGCAAGAGAAAATAAAACACACACAGACCCTTTTAATGTTGTATAGAAAATCCTCATAAAATAATTAAATTCACTTAGATTAATTGATATTGAATTTTATTTAATAACTAGAATGACAGAGTCAAACTTTGCAATTTATAAACAAAGTGATCATGTAAATTTGACCTTTGGGCACTGGATACCTAGCCTAAAGTCTCAGGACTTCATGGTTGCATCTGCAACATCCCTCTCTTTTTTTAAATTCTTTTGAAAGGAAAAGAAATAGAACCCAAACATTCATAGGAACAACTTACCCAAATAATGTAGGTGTAAAATAGATTCCAACAAGAATGCAAGCAGGTTTATATACCTAATTTGTGTAATCCAAGAACCATTGAATAAAAGCCAAAAGTCAAAATCCAAAAACCCTTCCCTACACAATTCATAGACTATCAACCCCCAAAATCAAAACCAGATTCCAAAAATAAAAACCTTAATTGTAATTTTCTTTCCATTCTATGTCCCTCTCTTCTCTCACACATTTTTTATCTTTTCCCCCTGCCTGTCCCTCACTTCTCCCACACGACATCTACCTAACTACCCTTGATTGCCTTCCCCTTTATTTCCATTCCCCATAACCCCATTCAATTCTTGCATCAATGTGAAGAAGAGAGAACCCTCTCCCTCCATACTATCGACCACCTCCTAAGGCACCCAAAATGTGCCAACCATATTAATACAAAATTCATAAATGACTAAGTCAATAAAATCTAATATAATAATAAAATATAGGATTCAAAAATCATATGGTTTGAACCCTCAAAATAACATCAAGTGGTCAACTTAATAGTCCAAGTGGGGTCATGGGTAGGGGTTTAGGCAAGTTCCCTTAAATGTCTAAATCACCATACAAAATGGCTAGTTTAAACAATGTCATGGGTGGTGATGAGTTTATGAATGGGGGGGAGAGAGAGAGAGAGAGAGAGAGAGAGAGAGAGAGAGAGGAGTTCAAGCGGGCACAAACAAAATCAACCACCAACATGATAATAAACACACAACAAACCAAATAGTAGCATGACTAAAGCATAGAAGAAAATGTGACTACACAAACAAAGATGACATGATTATCTAATGGCATGAGACCAAAAAAAATATACATATACCTTTTATAACTTGTTCGACCACTCAATAATTACTTTGACACCCCAAGTGCTGATGTCATCATCAATCCTAGCTCATATCGGGTACCTAAAACCACTGATATACATCAACAACACCTGATTGATAATAATTAATATGATATATAATTATAATAAAAACATTAATTACATCAACTAGTCTATATATCATCAAGTATAATAAATTAAACATAACATGTGTATCAACCTATAGTCAACATGTCAACGTATCAAAATCCATCAATACTGTCGACCTAGATAAAGATAATACAAAAGTATGCTATACATGTGATGATAATAATGATCAAGTAGTCATATATGTATTAGGATAAAATGATTCAAATTTAAGCATCAAACATAGTATAGCTTAATCATAATAACAATCTAAAATATCTCGCATCCTAACCAACTAAAATAGGACCAACACCAACAATTGTTATTTGAGTGCTAGAAAAATGTGCTAGACATGTTATAATCAAACATTTATAGTAGGCCACCATGTAGAGTCATGACATTCTCTCCTCCTTAAAGAGGAGTCATCTCGATGACTATCAACAACTAAGAATAAAATTCTTAGAACGAGTCTAACCAAACCAACTAATACTGCTTCACAATCTCTCCATCCCATTGACATTCCTATTTTATATCATTAGGACAACCACATTATCCAAACATTAGACTGAGTAATGGCCTTCTTCCTACCTTCATGTTTCCTTTATGACATAAAAATATAAGAATGGTACTTATGCATTACTATCACAATAAAAAATTCCACCACATATTCCAACTTGGCTAGACTTTTTCCCAATTTCATGCCTTAAAAAGGCCATCAAAACATTTAAATTTGCCAAAATCAGCCACGATAGGTCTTCCAAACCACAATTTTCTTCTTAATCATCACAAATTCATGGAAAAAACTAGCAAAACTTTCCATACAACACTGAGTTTATCAACCATTTCAACCAATTATGAAGTAGATTTAATTAACATAGCATGAAAATAGTGTTCCAAATATAAAAACTTACACTTGTATTTAAATACTTTTCCAATAAAGGTGTTATAGGCACTTCCAAGTAGGAAAGTCTGACTATAGTACAACAAGATATAAATTGATTATATAAATTAGATTAACAATCTATGTATAAAACTTTACTAGGGTCAAAATCATTTGTGTCAACACACAGAGCCCTGCAACATAAGCTCAACAAAAATAATCATCCAATCTCACCATATTGTAACCAAAATATCAATTTAAGACTAAAAATTTCTATTATAACATTATGCTACATACATAATCTTAAGAACACTCATTACATGATATCCCTATATAAGGGTATTAATCCATATTGTTATGGTTACTCCACTACATCATCAACTGCTCAGGGGTTAGTGCAACATTCTGCACCAACCACATTAAACATTAAAGAAGCCATACCAGGCATCACATGTAATCCAAAGGCTTATAACATATTCTCTAACACACACTTAAGCTTGCATGATGGTCTAGGGATACCAATCATGTTAAGTTGTGGAGCTAAAAGCTTCACTGATGCAGACATTGGAGGAGGTTGCTGAAGTGTCACAGACACCGGCGTCGGTCAGGCCAACCGACGTTGGCAGAATTAGACAGGAAGAGCAACCGACGTCGATCAGGGATCGGTTAGCGTCGGTCACCTCCAGACGTACAGGGACCGATGTCGGTCGCCTATGCGGTTCCAGAACTGCCAGTTCACGAACAATTAGTTAACGAACCGGTTGTTTGCATGATGAGAGCCAATTTAGACTCAAAGCTGCGGATCTAATTATTGTAATTAGGTGTCTAATTATTGTTTGCATGAGATCTATTTTAGAGACTCATACGCTGTATTGTAAGGTGTTCTAGTTTGAGTTGAGCAAATTTAGCTCCTTCTATGTGTGAAGTGAGCAAGGGTGTTCCTCCTAGTTCCACAGCAGTGCCAAGTGTGGGTGTTGATTTTGGAGAATCAGAAGGGTTCTTCAGGTGTGTAGGATCTTGATCAGCAGGTGTTGCAAGGCCATTTTTGGAGATCTACATGGGTAAGTAAGATCATTGATATGTAGGTATATGTGTGTGCATGGTCTAAGTTTGCAAGTATGCAGAACCAGATTGATTTACAGGTGTGCAAGATCAGGGAGGACAGCAACACAACAGGGAGCAGTATCAGATAGGATCTACTTGGAGTACGGTGTGTACTTGGTCTAGAGCAAGAGAGAAAGGCAAGGCAGTTCCTTCCATAAGTAAGATCATTTGGGTTGCAGGTTGTTGCAGTTCAGGGGAGATCTACTTGAAGTACGATTGAGTACTTGTGGAGTGCGTGGAGCACTGGTGTACTGACAGTAGTGGATACTGACTGGTTGGAGGTGAACACCAACTCTAAGTTTGAATTGTGTGTTGGAACCGTAAGAGAGAGAGCTTTGAGGAGAGAATTACTGTTCACTTGAGGTGTGGGAACCCTCTGAGAGTTGGTGAAGAAGAAGTGGCATCTTCTTTATTGTATTCTTTTCTGTATGAGTATTAATACAAGTTGTGTATTGTCTCTCATATTCTGTGTTGTTTTTGGTTTCTAGTTACTTGTTACTTTTGGTTAATTCCACATCTTAAGTTGCTTGTATATGGTAATCAATTGTGCTTCCACGGGTTCCTAATAGTTGGTATCAGAGCTAAGGTTGCAGGGAGCAGATTTTGTGTTTGGTTACATGTCACTCTCAGGGGTTTCTGATTGAGTGGGAGTATAGCAACGACAGAAGAAAGTAAGCTATGAATGGAGAAACTGAATAACACGAATGGTCACTTATGGTGTTATGGAAAGAAAGAGCAGGTAAAGAAATATTGTTGGTTGGCAGAAGATCAGCATGAAAAAACTGAAGAAACAGATGTTGCAAGTGTTGTTGCACAGGATGCTCTGAGATGTTTCTTGGATAAAGTTGAATCTTGGTTAATAGATTATGTTGCCTCTTTCCATGCAGCCCCAAGTAGAGGGGTTGGTGAGCCTTGTCATAGTATTGGCAAAAGGGAAGTGTTGCTGAAATTGCATGCGGCCAACACATGGGCATTGAAGAAGGTCATGCAGGTTCCAGTCTTGGAGATGTGGCTAATTGCTTCAGAAAAGTTGGGTGATGAGAGATGCACAAAAACTCTCACAGCGGATGCACTTGAATTAGCATGTGGTAAGAAAGCAGGTACTCTTTATCTACTTGCTTGTATTACTGATTCTACTTCTGTTGCACAGGTGTGGCTTTGTAGGCTTGGCCACATAAGTGAGAAGGAAATAGATGTTCTTAAGTCAAAAGGGAAGAGTTCAGCTTCAGAGAGCATAGACCGAGATTTCTGTGAGCAGTGGGATGCTACAAGAAAAAATTGTGTTTATTGCAGGAAAAAGAAGACTGATGTGTTTGATAAACTTAAGAACTGGAAAGCCTTGGTGTTCTTGGAGGAGATGACGGACAGAGTTCAGTGGATGGGGTTGGATACCTCTGAGCAAGGCGGTTTGGACAGGGTTTTGATCTATGGAGAGCTCGCGGATAAAAAGTCATCACTCACAGGCAAACACAGTTATCGACGTCGGTCAAGGGGAACTGACATCGAACAGACAGGTGTCGATGTTGGTCATGTGCAGACTAGAGCTGGTGGTGTCAGGCAGGGTGGCTGTCGATGTCAGTTAGGAAACCGACGTCAGCGACCAGGTAAGACCGACGTCGGTCACAAAACCGACGTCGGTAGAAAGGACAGTCACATGGGAACCGACGTCGGTCGGATGCAGATTGTGTGGTGACCAAGGTCGGTCACTGTAACGGATTTTGGACAGACAACAAGCTGTCAAGGAGTCTCAAATGCCCATGGAGAGAACTGAAAGTGCAAGTAAGCCTCAAATTTGTTGTTCCTCTTCTTTATACTAGTTGCTGACTGCAGAGCAGGAAGGATCCAGAAAATAGTGGGAGCATGGCATGAACAGGATGCAGGACCAAACGAGAGATTTGGTAGGGTTGCCAACCGGGACGAAAGCACTGAGACAAATGGATACCTTGGTTAAAGAATAGAGAGAATGGACACGTGAGACGGAAGGCCAGGTCATATGGTCTTAAGGAAGCTGCAAGACAGTGGTACAGGTTTTGATAGGTGGATGACAAAGTAAGGCTTTAGTCAGTGTCATTGTAACCATTGTGTTTGTCTTACTAAGTGAATGATGGTCATGACATTATTCTGTTACTGTATGTGGATGGTATGCTAGCTAGCAGGTTTGTACATACAGGGTTTTCCTGAGCTAAGGGTAAGGTTAGTTCAGTAGTTTGCCATGAAGAATTTGGGAGCAGTGAAATTCTTTGGCATGAGAGACATGGAGATCACAGGTTGATTTTGTCTCCAGTGGGAGCTGATGTGAATCAGGTGTTGGTGAGGTTCAATACACAAGATGCAAAATCGGAGCACACCAAGGGCTGGACAGTTCAGTGTCCGAAATCACATGAGGTATGGTATAGACCTGAGTTTGCCCAAGCAGTGGGTGCTGTCAGAGAGTTAAGAACCAATTCGGAAAAGTGAGTTTTCAAGTATTTGAGAGGGACCAACAGCAGGGATTCATGCTATGCAGGGTCAGGACTTCACTACATGAGTTTGTAGGTTCAGATGTGGCAGGTTACTCGGATGACAGGAGGTGCACCACAGGTTGTGTGGTGGGTGGTCTTCAAGATTGAGCTTGAAGAGGGATACAAGCCAGAAAATAGATTAGACAGAGTACAGGTACAAATACAGTGTAGCTGTTTATCTCCAAGTGTGATATTTTTAGGTTGTGGAGCTAAAAGCTTCACTGATGCAGACATTGGAGGAGGTTGCTGAAGTGTCACAGACACCGACGTCAGTCAGGCCAACCGACGTCGACAGGATTAGACAGGAAGAGCAATCGACGTCGGTCAGGGATCGATCGGCGTCGATCACCTCCAGGGATACATGGACCGACGTCGGTCGCCTGTGCGGTTCCAGAACTGTCAGTTCACGGACAATTAATTAACGAACTGATTGTTTGCATGATGAGAGCCAATTTTAGACTCAAAACTGCGGATCTAATTATTGTAATTATGTGTCTAATTATTGTTTGCATGAGATCTATTTAAGAGACTCATAGGCTATATTGTAAGGTGTTCTAGTTTGAGTTGAGCAAAGTTAGCTTCTTTTGTGTGTGAAGTGAGCAAGGGTGTTCCTCTTAGTTCCACAGTAGTGCCAAGTGTTGGTGCTGGTTTTAGAGAATCAGAAGGGTTATTCAGGTGTGTAGGATCTTGGTCAGCAGGTGTTGCAAGGCCATTTTTGGAGATCTACATGGGTAAGTAAGATCATTGATCTGCAGGGGTATGTGTGTGCATGGTCTAGGTTTATAGGTGTGCAGAACCAGATTGATTTGCAGGTGTGCAAGATCAGGGAGGACAGCAACACAACATGGAGCAGTATCAGGCAGGATCTATTTGGAGTACGGTGTGTACTCAGTCTAGAGCAAGAGAGGAAGGCAAGGCAGTTCCTTCCATAAGTAAGATCATTTGGGTTGCAGGTTGTTGCAATTCAGGAGAGATCTACTTGAAGTACGATTGAGTACTTGTGGAGTGCGTGGATCACTTGTGGAGTGCGTGGAGCACTGGTTTACTAGCAGTAGTGGATACTGACTGGTTGGAGGTGAACACCAACTCTGTGTTTGAGTTGTGTGTTGGGACTGTAAGAGAGAGAGCTTTGAGGAGAGAATTACTGTTCACTTGAGGTGTGGGAAGCCTCTGAGAAGTGGTGAAGAAGAAGTGGCATCTTTTTTATTGTATTAGTTTCTGTATGAGTATTAATACAAGTTGTGTATTGTCTCTCATATTCTGTGTTGTTTCTAGTTTCTAGTTACTTGTTACTTCTGATTAATTTCGTATCTTAAGTTGTTTGTATATGGTAATCAATTGTGCTTCCATGGGTTCTTAACAAATTCCACCATACAAAATCAGCCGTCTGAGAACATCACCCAACTTTCATCACTCTATTTAAGAGTCAAGTGTGTACCTAGGATTTTTAACACCATCTGATCAGAGATTGTGTTACTCTTTTAAAGCACAAATTTAGTATACATTGTATTTATGCTTCTAAAAAAATAGAAATATTCCTCTCAAAATATTTCTAATAGGTATAACAAAAATAGTACCTTAACCAAAGCATGGTTGCACCTATAGGTGAACACATGCATGCATTTCAATAAGTACCACCTATAGAGTAGGAATCCAAAGCAAGTTAGTCTATGTATTACTAATTAAAACTTAAAATAAGTATAAAAGATGTAACATACTAATCCAACTCCCTCATGGGGTTTTGAAAATAAAATCTAAGAGCTATTAAAAGAAGGAATACAACCATCAAACCTTCCCAAGAGCATCCCTCCTCCAAGAGCGGCTCAAAAACATGATTTTTCCTTAATTTGGTGCTCCAAGTCTTTGTTAATGATGAATGACTTGCTCCTCCATCATATCTCAATGCACAAATGAATTAGGCTCATGAATTTGATCTATGTATGCCAATAGTTGAAGCTATTCTATTCCAAATTTTGCATAATAACATTACACAAAAATAGATTGAAAGGATGAGAGAGGACCCTTGTATTTATATATATTTAGAAATAATTAGAATAAACCTTGACCATCCATCTTGGGATCAATATGTGTGGCCATGAATGAATTTAATTTTGGAGGCTTAATCCATAAATATTCCCATTAATATTTAGAGAAATGGGGCATTAATGAGGCATGAAAGGGCTTAAACTTGATATTTATTTCATTTATAGCTTATGGATGCCACCCCATTGATGATGTCACTAGATGATGCAAATATTTATAAATGAATTTTTAATTAATAGATTTTCAATAACTTCCATGGATTTTTCACTTAATATTTTTATTTGGTTTAATTTGCTTAAGTGGGATTAATTAGCTTTCTACAATTCTTTGAAAATTATTTGCTCACTTATTCAAACTGGTCAAAATGTCAATTTATTGAGACATAATTTGATTTGAGTATAATTAGAATAAGGTTTTAGTTGTGTATAAATCAATACCCCAATTAAAACATTGTGGATGTGAAATAACACGTGCACGTGTCATGTATTTTCAAATGAGAAGAATTCAATAGTTCAAAGTATCAAATTGCATTTTTGTTAATTTGACTTGAAATGATTTGAGAAAAGTTAATAATCACATAAAATGCATTGCCCCATTTAGAGTTACATTAACCTAAATTATCACTTTTGTGTGACAAGTTCAAACCATTTAACATGTTTTAGTGATTTTGGCCTATATTGTACGTTGTCGCATATTTTTGAGTAAGATTGACAATTTCAAGAAAATGGTGATAGAAATTGGATGTCTACATTTTAACCCTATTTGAGAAGGCATGGTGAGACATTTGGTTAAAACATATTTTTAAAGAATAAAAGAGTTGTCAAGAAGAAGTTAGAAATAAATGATCCATGATGCCCCCTTAAGAGGGTATGCACATATGAAAGAGAGGGATGGACTCTAAAAAAAAAGAGCAAGATTGAAATTAACCCATAGATGAGATTATATCTGTATGAGCTAATGCTTACATGCATTGATTCTTAGTGATCAAAATATAATAGAATATAATGGGCCCTAAGATGGGGGATGTGGGAAGGATGCAATCCTAAAATATAAGCGACACACTTTAACATACCCAAAAGAGGGTGAAAGTTGTAGGCTTAGGGAATGACCAATCTAAAGACAAGTTGCACACTTTAAAATTACCATAATGAGGGCAAAAGCCATAGAGCTTGGAATAAGAATAAAAATAAGAGCATTAATCCAAAGAAAGGAAATAATAATGTGCCCTAGTAGAATGAATTTGGTCTATTGATAAATTGAAATTTCCCTAGTAGGGCTGATTTTGATCACTGATAAATATTTTTTCCCCATTAGGGATAATTAGATCGATGATTGGTTTAAATGTTGTGCCCTAGTGGGGAAAATTGGAAAGCATAGCTCAAGGATATAACTTATTATATAGAGTAAATATGAGCAAGCCTAAACTCACATGTGAGGGTCTAATGATTGAAGAAGCCACAAAAAACTAGGCATATGAAGATGCACAAAGTGTTGAAAGAGATAAATAGAGGAGTGATGGTGGCCGAGCTGACCTGAGATACATCATGTATCCAAGCACTACCTACATAGTCTAGATAAACCTCAGGCCAATGTAGTTCTCCCAAAAGTGGGAGAAAATGGAATGAGGAATGAAGAATAGAATAAATATGAATTGTTATTTAATTAGACTCATAGTGTGTGCCAAGAGATGCACATCTTGCATAGAGTCTCATGTTAGGTATGGTGCATTCAGAGATGATCTTTGGAGCATCATTAACTTTTGGACTTGTAATCCAAATCACTCAGTGCTTAATTTAGCAAAATAAAATTCTACATCATAAGTATGAGTAATTTATAATAACATTGTATTTCTATTGTGATTGGTCAGTTCAAATGTGAATATTTATAATGAAGAGTAATGATAAAAACTATCAATACCAAAGTTACAGCTATTTACATTTAAACAAAAAATATATAAAAATAATACATAAATGTAACCTAACTTAAAATCAAGATATGAACAATTAGGATTTAAGTAAGAACAAGAATGTATAAAAGTAATGCAAGAACAACCTAATAAACAACATGAAAACAAGATAGGAATAATCAAGATCCATGTGTAGTAACTAGATGTACTTGGAAAACAAAATAAAATAATAAGTTAAATGCAACTCTAAACAAATCAAGCCTAACTGAAGACTAGATTAAAAGTGGTTATACAATGTATTTAAACTCAAAACAAGATAGTACAACACAAAATGACAACACAAAAGACCAAAATAAAAAAAACACCAAGAATAAACAACAACGGAATAAACATGATAAAAAATGAACAAAATAAATAAAGAGACAAGAAATAAAAATAAAAAAATAATAAGAATGAAATAAACACACACAAACAAGAGGTAGTCAAAATGTGAGTGTAAGCAAAGAAAAAGGTGAATTGTTCATGCAAGTGTAATAGAGGCATTACTTTCTATGATAGGATGACCCCTAATCTAAGAAATAATAAGACTAGTACCACAAGACAATAATAATGGAAACAAAGTTTCCTCCAAGTGGTAGGAAAACAACACTAAACAAAATGGGAAAAAAAAGAAAAATAAGGGGTGGCTGACCTGACTCCAGATGTATAAGACAAGTAGATGTTGCTTACATAGTTTCATGGACACAAGGTCTAACATGAAATTCAGGCCAAACATAGTTCCCTTGGAAAATGGGATAGAATAAAAGTGGTGATAATAAAACATGATTGATGTTGTAGAATAAATAAGGAAATGGGCTCATAAAATGATAAGAGCATTCAAATGATTACTTGTAAAATGGAAAGAGAATGGAATAGAATAAACCAAAGTGCAAGACAATGTTTTTTTTTTAATTTTGTCGATCATTTTCTAATGTTTTTGGGTTTTGGGGATAAGAAAAAGAAATGAAATATTAACGAAAGGCCCAAGGAACTACCTAACTAAATAGATGCATTTATATAGGTAAGAGTTCAAATAACAGCTAAAATAACTAAAATAGGGATCATAGATATAAATAATGGCACAAGGAACCAACTAATCTAGGAGATGCATGCCTAAGAGTAGAATTTTCAATAACATCTAAAACCAGTTGCAACAATGCTTGTGATCTTGTTAAGGCAACAATGCCTACCAAATAAAAGCAAAATAATACTAGAATAATATGCAGTGCTAGATAAATATGAAGAACCATTCAGTAGGCAAAAACCATGTGCTGATGTATCTGTGTTTACTTGTCTATAAGAGGCAGCTACAAAATATTGTTCTAGCTAAATTACTTTTTAGAACTAGCGTTAAGTGTGTCTAGAATGCTTGAGTTATAATCAAGTTCATAATTGATCAAAGATTTTCTAGGTCATTTGCAAATGTTTTTGGAATTTTCTAAGTATCTTAACTCAATTAAGAATTATAAGAGACTAAATGGTCCAACTCATAAAATAATGAGAGATTTTAAACTTGAATATTGCTCGTAAATAGTGAGAGCATGGCTTAGGTTGATCACAAAATGGTGAGAGCATATGGGAAAGGGGGGCTGAGATGGTATCAATGTGAATTGAGCATGGCCTAGATAATCCCATTAAGACCTCAAGTCACAATAATTTTGCCAACACAAAAGGCGGTGAAAAATTGACCAAGTCAAAACACAGTCGTAAATAAAGGCAAATGATAATAGTAATAATCAAGTGATGCAATAATGTGTGATAAAAAACGTTGTTCTTAATTTGCCCATAGGAGGTTATAATTAGGAAATAACAACATAATATACAAATTTTTCTATAGGTAGTTATAATCAGTGGCACCAAATAAAATACTAATTTTTCCATAGGCAATTATAATCAGTGGCACCAGATAAAATATAAATAAAATATAACTTGCTAGATCCACTATCACACTACTTTCATAGACTACTAATTTAAACATTAAATTTTAAAACTTCTATAAAAAGATCAAAATCCCTTCATAGAAAGTGTAGGAGGAACCAAGATCAAAATGAGGTAAGTAGGGTAGCTAAAAACAAGCTTCGGTCAACAGTAAAGGCATGGTAAAATAAAATGGTTTAAGGTGCAACATTAATAAAATGATAAGATGACACTTGGTTATAATGTCAAAAGGGTATCCCCCAAGTGATGATTTCTCGCAAAAGGGTGAGATCATGAGATTAGTTTTCTTTCAAAATGGAGAGAGCATCTAGACTTAAAAATTGCTTGCAAAATGGTGAGAGCATGGCTAAGATGACCTTATTAAAAATTGAGTGTTGCCTACATAGTCCTAAAGGACCTCAAGTCAATGTAGTTCAAAGGGTGAGGTAAATGGGACTCAATGGTAAATGATTATATTGTTCTTGTTGATGCAAAGATGCAAATCCTAGTCAAAATATGAGACAACTAGAATAATCAATCATAAAAAATTTAGCCCACACCCTTTTGGAATAACTATTCTATCAAGAACCTGCTACAGATTTGGACTCTAATGATGTTGTGAACTTCGTTGGTTGTTGATTTCATTTCCTTCAAACATCGAGACAAGAGATCTTTTTAGCCTCTATAAATAAAAGTGCATCCATGGATGGTAAATAATGTTAGGCATAGGATAAATGGTATAAGTCAAAAATGGAATATCGGTCTATACTAAATTTTATAATAATTGGGTAACAAATGAAGAGCAAAAATTTTAGTCACACATAATGTTGTTGATTCTATATTTGACATAACTTTGGTTATGGTAGGGCTGAAGACTTCTACACATGCTCTTAATAGGACCATCATATTATTCTATTACTTGGGCTTGAGAGTAACTACCATTTGATTAGGCTATAGATTAGAAGCTATATTGATGTTTTCTTTAATAATGTCTTCATCAAGCAGTGAAGAACTATTATGCTCAACTATTCATGCCTCAATGAGGTTTTCACCAATGAAGTTATCTTGATTGTCCCATAGTGCCTCTGAGAAGGTTTCACTAAAGAACATTGACTGTTGACTTTTATTATCTTCTAGCACCTCCAAAAAGGTTTCACTAAAAGATGTTGAGTTTAAACTTTGATTGTCCCCTAACACATCCAAAAAGGTTTCACTAGGAGATCATTCTTCTTCTACATGAATGTGGTCTTGCTCTCCCTGATATTCTACACTTGATATGTCACCATGGATGTAGTTCAACAAAGTGTGATTATGTAAATCCCAAATTGTGGGAGGTGGAATATCAATATAATGGCTATGTTAGACAGTGGTAATGGAATGATAAAAAGCAACACAATCCTCATAGAATATGCTAAGACAACTTGTGTTGATGATGAAGTAATCATCCTCAAAATTGTAGAAGGATCACAAATGTATTCAAATTGATCTAAAAGGCAAGTGTAACCAATGTTGTAATAACCATGACTGTATGTTGATTTTGAAGTTGATTCCAAGTCAAGGAAATCTAAATCTGATGTTGAGACTGATGGTGATTTTGCTTTTGATGCTAAATCTAATATCAATTCAATAATAGAACCTAACTTCACTATTGATTCCCTATCTGGTGTGGATGTTTTTATAATGATGTATTATTTAATACTTAGTATCAGAAAAGTAATGGCTTGTGATAGCATGATGGGCTCTATAAAAATAAACTCATCTAGGAAGGGTTCAACATATACTAGCTTATCTAGGTGAAGCCCCTCAAAGAGAGGGAACCACTCGAGGGATGACTCCATAGAGATTGGCTTGTCAAAGTGATATTCATCAATAAGGGGAAAAAGGTCAAGAGATAACTCTGTAGAGACTGGCTTGTCAAAGGGGTGGGGCTCTTTAAAAATAAGATAATGGTTGAGATAATTATTTTCCCAACAATAGTTATTATCATTAAGAAGTGACTCAACAAATACTAGCTTGTCAGAGTGAGACTCTTCAACAACAGGTAAAGGATCTAAAGGTGATTCATCATAGGTTGACATGTCACTAATAGGTGTTACAACAAAAACATCATGGTCTTGGTTTATAATTGGTTGTAAAATATCAAATTTGAACACATTTTGGTCCTCTTAAGATGAATTTTGAAGAGGTAATGGTTGGTTTTTTTGTGGATCAAAGACTGGCACATAATTTCTAAAGTGGGGAATAGTTGGGATAGGTTAAACAATGGATCATTATTCAATAATGGGCTCTTCAAAAATTAGACTATTGAAGAAGGGATCAACATAGATTGGTTTGTCAAATTTACCCTCCTAAATAATGGGATTAAAAAATACCAGAGATGGACCTAGAATGGTAATGATAAGGTGTTGCAAAGTTTGGTTGATAGTGCAAGCCAAAGGAAGAGAGCCTAAAATGGTAACCTTCGAACGTTGTGAATCTTGGTCACTAGCTAAAATTGAAGGAAGATAACCTAAAATGGTAACCTTCAAGCATTATGGAGCTTGATTGCTCATGAAATTTGAAGGAAGGTCACATAAAATGGTAACCTTTAAGCGCCACGGAGCTTTATTGATTACACAAGCTGAAGGAGTATAACCTAGAATGGTAACCTTAGAATGTTACGGATCTTGGTGGTTCATACAAGCTGAAAGAAGATAATAGAGTTTGCATATGAAAATCAACATGGATTGGTTTGGTATTTAAAGATTAGGCCCAAAGAGGGAAATATATTTAAATATAACAGAGTGCTCATGTCCATCATAAAAATGTTCTTCCTCATAACTAGGGTTGTAAGAGACCCCACTATGAGCATACCTTTACATCATGTCTAGAAGATTGTTCTCTATGTTTGTTAAGATGTGAAATGTGTTTTACAAATGTTAAAAGGGGTGTTTTGATTTTTTCAAACAAGTGACAAGGTAAAAAGAAACTATAATAAAAAAAGTGGCATGGTACCACACAATTATAAGAAATGGTCACAAATTTACTCAACTTTGGTGGGTCAAAATCATCAAATTAGAAGAGGGTATGATAGCTTTGAAACCTAAAGTACAAGATAACACAATAAACTTAGGTCAAAGATATGTCAATAATGTAAAATCTAGATACAACTATGATGAGTTACATGAAAAAATTATAAGAGGGTCTTTATGATTAGGAAGATAACAATGGGAACCAAGAAGCTCAAAATGTGAAAACACTCAAGAACTCCTAAGTATAAAGCTAAAACCAAATGGGAAGCACACCGTCACCTCATGGTAATAAGATGTAGAATGGTCCAATAACTTAGAGTGTGAGTGAATACAAGATAACCTAAGTCCACGATGATAAAAATGGATGATGATTTTATACAATGACCTTTAACCCAAATGGGAAATCATACCCAAGTTAACTCAAACCAAGTGCAAATGGCAAACCGATTAACACCCTAGTCTAGAAATTAGAAAGGTGAGATTTCAAATTTGAATAAAAAAGGAATTTGAGATTTTTTGAAAAATGGTCTAGACTCAAATGGGAAGCATAACAATGATGCTTAGAAAAGACAAACACAATGTTTTAAGTGATGATTCGAACAAGGCAAGAAATGATTTTGATTTGGTTAGTGTAACACCTCTTTTTTAAAATAAAATGATGGAAAACAAAGGTGATTGGTTATGATATGTTTTGATTTTAAAACAAGTTTTAGACTTGATAAGACCAATCAAGTGAAGGATAAAATGAAAAAATACAACTAAGTATAACTTCCAAATTCTTAAAACTGATAAGGTTGCATGATACTATCAAATTTTATCTATATATGTGATCTTGAGAGGATTTTAAGTGTTAATCCAAAAATAAAATAGCATGAATAATTAGGGTTTTTACACCCAAAATTATCTTAAGAGATTGTAAGATAATATGTAACTTCAAGCTACTCACCCTGCATCAATAATATATCTATGACAAGTGGGGTTTATTTTAAAACTAAATTTTTGTGTGTATCTAGATGGTCCCAAGTGTGGCTAACATAAGGGATGATCAAGTCATTTGAGTCCACATCAAATAGATTATTGTGAAAAGTTGTTATTGATCTAGACAACACTTCAAGCAATGATTCGGGAAATACTTCAGGTGGTAATTCGGGTGATGGTCCTATCCCAATTGGTGGTAGAACTTTTAAGAACCATAACTTTTGCACCATAGCTCCGTTTGACTCCCCGTTTGAACCATTAGAAAGCTAAGAATAAGAGGAATGCCATGAGATGGAATCAGCTTTTTTATATGAGTTTTGATCCCCAAAAACCAAATGGAAGTGCCCCAAATTTTAATTTTAGTAGTGTAATATAAAAATAGTAAGTTTCTAAAAATAGTAATTTCTTGAATTTTGTATTATTGTAATTCATGAAAATCAAACCATTTCATCTCCCTCGAGATTGGTGACCTTATACATCCTTTTTCTACCTTAAAAAATAAATATTTATCTTGAAAAGGAAAACAAACATCTCTTCCTAGAGATAGGCATATGTTGTATCTACAATTTTGAGTAATAAAACATCTCTTCTCAGAAATAGCATTATTATTTATGTGTTCTTAAAATATTCTTCAACCAAGACTTTTGAGTTTTGGATCAGTGGAATCAGAGTGGTTTTTCTTAAGAGTGTATGATCCCAAGGATGAGGTTAGACTAAAGGAAGCTTAGGTGGAAAATACAAGATCCAATAGAATATCTACCTGTTTACTCCAAATGACTTCAAATAGTGGACAACATCGAGACATCTAATCCTTTCAAGGAAATGGTGAATGAATCCCTCTAACAATAACAAGCAAAGATGATACAATAATTCACCCAAATTCTCCAACAAATATTGATGGGAAAATTTGGCTCCTCATCTACACCCCCCACGTCCTTTTAGTGCCCTAACACCCTTCAGGTTTAGGTGAATTTTTATATCCCTACTTTTGAAGGCAAAAACAATGCTGATGTCGTAGAAAATTGGTTGGATCAATTGTCTTCCTATTTTTTTATAAATAAATTCACTGATAAAGAGAAGATCACTTTTGCTCTTTTGAAAACATCATTTCTTGTCAAAAATTGGTGGGAAGTGTACAAAAAGAGGTTCAGTACGGATGATATTGGCCTTGAGGTAGAACCTACCTAGAATGATTTCATGAAGCTATAAAGGAATAATACTACCCCATTGGAGCATATAATTATCTGTATATATAGTGACAATAACTTCACCAAGGTAAGGAATAGTCTGTTCAAGATTACACTGACATTTTTCATTCCCTATCTGTGAGACTGAGCATCGAAGAAAATTAGAAACACAAGGTTCTCAAATACTGTGGTGGACTATAATGGTACATACAGGGGGAAATGAAACTCTTCAATTTGGAAATCCTTGATGAAGTATAAAAGTTCATGGTGAAGATTGAGCAGAAGCATGAAAGAAAGAATATGAAGAGTTAGCCTTCAAAATGGAAAAGGGAATTCCAAGATAAACAATCCTAGAAGGGAAAGACTGGAAAATGGTGAGATTACCATAAAAGTAAAACTCACTCCAAAGAAGAATGTTGAACCATCAAGTACCTAATTTCTGAGTCACAATCCTCAACATCTACTGTTATGCCTCATACACACCCTGCAGTCGAAGAGGATGAAGAAGATATTGTAGATGTTGAGCTCGATGCCATCAATAATTTATCATAGATCCATGAGGAAAGGCCAGATGACAAAGAAATATTGTTTCACTTTAAGTTATAGGTGAAAGATAAGCCTCTATATTTTATTCTTGATAGTGGGAGTCAAAAAAATTTAATCTCTACTAATGATGTGAAAATTCTAAATTATCCATGAAGCCTCACCCAAAGCCATACAGTATTGGATGGTTGAGTCCAAGGAGAAACCTTCATGTCACCCACTAGTGTCTTTTTTCATATGTAATAAAACTTTTCCAAGATGAGGTCGTGTGTGTTGTGGTCAATCTGGATGTTTAAAATGTACTCCTTGGTCAGCCATTCATGTATGATTGACATGGAATCTATGCATCAAGAACCCAAAGGGTCACCCTCAATCTTGGAATGTGGTGCTACAAGGTACTTGAGGTACCACCTTCCACATCTATCTCCTTGATTAGTGCCAAGAAATTTATTTTCATGGCGGTCAAGTCACAAAAATCCAAAAGGGTTGATGTTGCAGCCCTGACTACATAATTAACACAATAACAAAAGCAAATAGATACCAAGCTGAAGAAGTTCATGGCCTTCCATCCACAAATTGATGGTCAAATAGAAATAGTGAAAAATCAAGCCCTATATAGCTTCACAAAGCATAGTCCATTAAAAATATGCATCGAGTTCAAAAAAATGACATAAAATGATGTATCCATTCCATATCATCCACCTTTATTGAACACTTCAGTTGTAGCAGAACAACTAGACATTCGTGGGCTTGATCTGTAGAGTTTTTCTCTAGTGGATGAGAATCAAATCAAGACACATCTACCAAACTTGATAATTACTCTTGAACAATGGGGACCATTGCTTCTCAAGGAGGGAGGATTGATTTAGACAACACTTCAGGTAATAATCTAGGAAACACTTCAAGTAATAATTTGGGCAATGGTCCTACCCCAATTGGTGGCAAAACTTATGGGAGACATAACTTTTACACCATAGCTCCGTTTGACTCCCCGTTTAAACCATTGGAAATATAAGAATAAGGGTAACACTATGAGATGAAATATATATTTTCTTGATAGTTTTTTACCCCTAAAAATCAAATGGAAGTGCCCCAAATTTCAATTTTAGTAGTGTAATCTAAAAATAGTAAGTTTTTAAAAATAGTAATTTCTCAAATTTTGTATTGTTGTAATTTTTGGAAGTCAAACAATTTCATCTCCCTCAAGATTTGTGACCTTCCACATCCTTCTCCTACCTTCAAAAATATGTATAAATAAATATGTATCCTAAAAATGAAAATAAACATGTCTTCCTAGAGATAGGCATATGTTGTATCTATAATTTTAAGTAATAAAACATCTCTTCTCAGAGATAGCATTATTATTTGTGTGTTCTTGAATATTTTTCACCCAAGACTTTCGAGTTTTGGATCAGTGGTATCAGAGCGGTTTGTCTTAAGAGTGTATGACCCTAAGGATGAGGTCAGACTACATGAAGCTTAGGTGGAAAATACAAGATCCAGCAGACTATCCACCTGTTTGCTCCAAATGACCTCTAATGGTGGAGAACACTGAGACATCCAATCCTTTCAAGGAAATGGTGAATGCATCCCTTTAATAGCATCAAGTGTAGATGCTACAACAATTCACCCAAATTCTCCAACAAATCTTGATGGGAAATTTTGGCTCCTTATCTACACCCCCACATCCTTTCGGTGCCCCAACACCCTTCAAGGTTTAGGTGAATTTTGATATCTTTATATTTGAAGGCAAAATCAATGCTAATATAGTAAAAAATTGGTTAGATCAATTATCTTCCTATTTTTTTGTAAATAAATTCACTGATGAAGAAAAGATCACTTTTACTCTTTTGAAAGCATCATTGCCTGTCAAAAATTGGTGGGAAGCATACAAGAAGAGGTTCAGTATGGATGATATTGGACTTGAGATAGAACTTACTTGGAATGATTTCATAAAAGTTGTAAAGGAAGAATACTACCCCATTGGAGCACATGATGATCTGTATATACAGTGGCAATAACTTTGCCAAGGTAAGGAACACTTTGTTCAAGTTTACATTAATATTTTTCATTCCCTATCTGTGAGATTGGGCATCCAAGAAAGTGAGAAACATAAGGTTCTCAAATACCATGGTGGACTATAATGGTACATACAAGGGGAAACAAAACTCTTCAATTTAGAAACCCTTGGTGAAGCATACAAGTTCACGATGAAGATTAAGCAGAAGCATGAAAGAAAGAATACAAAGAGTCAGCCTTTGAAATAGAAAAGGGAATTCCAAGATAAGCAACCCTAGAATGGAAAGACTAAGAAATGGTGTGATTACCACAAAAGTAAAACTCACTCCAAAGAGGAATGTCAAGCCATCAAGTCCCTATTTTCTGAGTCACAATCCTCAACATCTACTGCTTTGCCTCATACACACCCTACAGTCAAAGAGGACAAAGAAGATATTGTAGATGTTGAGCCTAATGCCATCATTGTTTTATCATAGACCCATGAGGAAAGGCTAGATGACAAGGAAATGTTGTTTCACTCTAAGTTATGGGTGAAAGGTAAGCCTCTACATTTCATTCTTGATAGTATGAGTCAAAATAATTTAATCTCGACTAATGTTATGAAAAGTCTAAATTTGTCTATGAAGCCTCACCCTAAGCCATAAAGTATTAGATGGTTGAGTCCAAGGAGAAACCTCCATGTCACCCACTAGTGTCTTCTTTCATATGCAATAAAACCTTTCCAATATGAGGTCTTATGTGATGTGGTCAATCTAGATGTTTGTGATGTACTCCTTGGTCAGCCATTCATGTATGATTGACATGGCATATATGAATCAAGAACCTGAATGATCACCCTCACTCTTGGAATCCAGTGCTACAGGGTACCTGAGGTACCACCTTCCACATCTATCTCCTTTATTAGTGCCAAAAAAATTATTCTCATGGTGGTCAAGCCACAAAAATCTAAAAAGGTCGATGTTGCAGCCTTGACTACATAATCAACATAACAATATAAGCAAATGGATACCAAGCTAAGGAAGTTCATGGCCTTCCATCCATAGATTGCTGGTCAGACAAAAATGGTGAGTAATTGAGCCCTGCATAATTCCACAAAACATAGTCCATTAAAAGTATGCATCAGGTTCTAACCCATGACACCAAATAATGTATCCATTCCATATCATCCACCTCTATTGAACACTTCAATCATAGCAGAATGACTAGACATTGGTGAGCTTGATCTGTAGAGTTTTGCTCTAGTGGATGAGAATATGATCAAGACACAACTGCCATACTTGATAATGACTCTTGACACAATGGGGACCATTGATTCTCAAGGAGGGAGGAATTATCTAGACAACACTTCAGGTAATGATCTAGGTAACACTTCAAGCAACAATTCGAGTGACGCTCCTACCCTAATTGGTGGCATAACTTCTGAGAGCCGTAACTTTTGCACCATAGCTCCATTTGACTCCCTACTTAAATTGTTGGAAAGATAAGAATAAGGGGAACACCGTGATATGTAATAGAGATTTTTTGATGGGTTTTGACCCTTGAAAACTAAATGGAAGTGCCCCAAATTTCAATTTTAGTAGTTCAGTCTAAAAATAGTTAGTTTTTAAAAATAGTAATTTCTCAAATTTTATATTGTTGTAATTCATGGAAGTCAAACCATTTCATGTCTCTTGAGATTGGTGACCTTCCACATCCTCTTCCTACCTTTAAAAATAGGTATAAATAGATATGTATCCTAAAAAGGAAAACAAACATCTCTTTCCAGAGATAGGCATATGTTGTATCTACAATTTTGAGCAATAAAACATCTCTTCTCAAAGATAGCATTATTATTTGTGTATTTTTTAAATATTCTTCAACCAAAACTTTATAGTTTTGGATCAATTATCTTTTTCACAACCATTACATTTATCACTTGCTTAGTGTAGTGTGATGTCTTGAGTTCCCCTGCAGTTCGAGGTAGTATCTTACTAATGGATTTTGCTTAACTACTCAAGCAAACATCTTAGTAAGCTGACCTCAATTTGTATACCCCACTTTGGATTAGGGGGTTGAAATTATTTTGGGAGATGAATTCCCATGCCAATGCTTCCCTAGATAACGCATGAGGAGGCTATTAACTCTTGTTCACAAGCCAAGTTGCATAAAAATGAAAGATAAAGTGAAAATTGATTGGGATTGGAAGTAGAATGTAAATGTAAGTATTGATGAAGATGTATAAATATACAACTAAAAATTCATACAAAGGGAATTTTAAATCCACCAAAAACACTCAAAATTTGAAAAAAATAAGAAATATATTCATAAAATCTCTTCTCCATTTAAATCTATAACCAATGATGCAAATAAATCTAAAGAAAAATTAAGATTTGAGATAATTTTGAGATGAATATTATATATCTTGATATTATATTATATATGAATTGAGGAGGGCCTAAGAAAACTCCATAATGAACATCAATCTACATGATAGTGCCTAGATCATAGAAAAAAATTCACCAACAAAAAAAATATTGTATTACTCTAATTGAACATATAATGTATATGTGTGAAACAAACAATGTTTGCACCAAAGAAAAAATCTCTAACATACTACATTTCCACCAGATTTGGAGATGGCTATAATCTCCAATCTAAATTTTTACTAGGACACATAGGGTCCTTAAATATTAAAAGCAAGATGTGAGTGAGAGATTGTTATTGGTTGAGTGAAAGGTGGGATAAGATCATTCTCAAAGTTAAAACTCGCTCATATCACACATGTGAGGATAAATACAACTTAAATAATTTTATGCATATTAAAAATACACATAATAAGTCACACATTAGTAACACATTACCTAAGGTAGAATTCACATCAAGTGTGAAAATGAAATACACAAAAAATGTTTATCAATATCCATCCACATGTAATAAATTTCATATTATTCATATATTTTAATATCCACCATAATTAATGGAATAAAATTTTAAACTTGATCTACCTTCTCCTTGGGAAAAACACCTAATTATTCAAAATAATTTGTTGGGTTATTCTTGAGATGTATATTCCTAAAAGATCAAACTTTGTTTCATTTGAGCCTTCCTAATTTTCCTCCTCTCTTCATTTCCTTAAAATCACTTCTTCACCCCTTTCCTTATGCTTCTTAGACATATTTTTTTCACTTTGTCCTTACAATCTCTCCTCCTCTCTTCATTTCCTTGAAGTTTCTTCCTTGCCCCCTTACTTGTGTCTCATAGAAGTCTTTATTTCACTTGGGCATTATTGAATTTTTTCCTTTCTTCCTTCGCTTGAAATTCATTCTTTTCCATATTTTTTATGCCTCTTATAATTATTTTTTTCACTTGAGCCTTCCTAACTTTCCTCTTATCTTCCTTTCCTTGCATTTGCTTCATCACCTTCTCTTTTATGCCTCTTATAAGTCTTTGTTGCACTTTGTCTTTTTAGACTTTCTAGCTCTCTTACTTTCCTTGAAATTTATTTCCACTTTTATTTCTTTATTTTATCTAATTTATAATTTTATCTATTTACCTTTTATACCCTAATGGTCCCTTTTATAAAGTGGGTTTGCTTTCACCCAATCAATATCACCTTGTTTCCATGCTGGTTCTTTTAACTTCAAATCCTCACTAGGTATAAATGGTATTGTCATTGGATCTACTTGGGTATCTTCCATAGCCACAGTGTATGTGTTTTCCCTCATCCATGTTACATACATATGACATGAATATTTATAAATAAAACTTTACAGAACATTAGGATTTTAATAAATTAAATCTATTAGCTCTAATAGACACAATGTTATGTTATTTTATGGTATATTATATTATACATACCCTTTTTTCTCCAAAAATGATTTTTTTTGAATGGCCATTTAGAATCATAATTAATTAAATGCCTCATTGTCCTGTCCAAGAAGTTTCAATGCAAAAATAATAAGAGAACCCCCAAAAAATTATACTCTAATTTTTTTATAAGAATGTACTTAAAATTTTATTTCTCTAGATTCTAGTATTTATAAAACAAAGTATTCCGACTAGTTGAATTTTGTACTTTAATGTGATATGGAAATCACTCCTCCTAGTAAATACTTATAATCCTTTGATGTATGCAAAACAATGTCTTATATGTCCAGTGACCTTTCTTACTATAATATTATTAATATAATTTGAGATAACTATTCTCACCCATGTATTTCATTCATATGTCTTATTAAATTATTTTTGTATGGATGGTAGGATATTTGCATGATAGCATGCAATATTGTCCCCTTCATTGGGAAAGTTTATTACCTTAGGTAGGGTTTCAAAGTTGATAGGAATGATTGATTATTAGATATGCCAAATCTTACCATTATCTATTCTAGAGAGCATCATCTTTATAAAATCTTTCATGAACCTAAATAATGATACTTTGAGAAGATTCATCCATTGGATCTTTTCAATTCCATTGTCTTAATTTTTTAACAATCAATTCTTAGCATTAGTAGGGTATTACATTATCCAAAAAATCTATGTCCAAATGGGCACAATCATTGGAATGTACAACTATCATGGATGTATCCATCCCAAACACATATTTTCATCATTGATCATCTTCACATCCTGCATGTCGAATAAATCTCCTAATGATTCTAGGAGGTCTTTATAAAATTTAACATCATGCATCTTTTTCTATAAGAAGTCCAATTTATCTCTTATCATTGATGCCATTTTCACCAATTTTTATCTTGGTTCCTACTTTCTAAATTTAATCTTCCTTTCTTCTAAAAAAAAAATATGGCTTTTAAATTTAACTCTAAAATTTCCTTCAATGATAAGTGAGGATGAAAATAAAATCATTTTTTCCTTGTTTATTAGGCTATTATTTCTTGACTCTTTCCTCACTAACATGTGTCTTACATTTGAAGAAGAATTAAATGTCATTTTACCTTTGTATGTACTACATTTTTGTCATTTTATGTTTACAAGGATTTTTTTTGGTTTTGATTTTATATTTTATATATAGATTTTTAATTTTGTGTAGATATTTTCCTTTATGTAGTGTGTTTTATTTCATGATAATGCCTTGTTTATTATCTTGAGAACTTTTTATGCATTTTGGGCCTTTTTTAGTGACATATGAAGTTTGTATTCATTACATGGCTTTGTTTAGTGACTTTACATGCCATTTTTTCTTCATCACAATGAATGTGTATGCTTGGGATGCTTTTACAGGTTGTGATGCTTTTGTATGTAAGTGATGTTTTTGAAAGTAACATGATGATTTTGAATGTAACATGATGCTTTTGAATCCAATTCAATGATTTTGTATAAAAATGCGATATTTTTTCATGCATTATGATGATTTTGGATTCAATGTGATGCTTTTCCATGCAATGCAATTTTTATACTTCCATTGAGATGATTCAAATCCCATAATATTTATTGAAGCTTCTTATGATTTTTGAAGTATGCCTTAATTTTCTAAAATATTGATGCTTTTAATGATAATAACCATAACCATAAATGATTTATATATATAACGTATTTTTTTATAGTAACTACATATTAAGAGGAATATTATTAACTACATGTTAAAATCTAGTAATATTATAAAATGAAAACTACAAAAAACTACAATATCATTAGTGTTACAGAATATTCTTAACCATAATGATGGAGTTTTTAAAATATATTTAATGATAGAAACTATGTAATAAGAGGAAGAAAAGTAGAAATAAAATAAATTACGCATTAAAATATGAAAATATTATAGATTGGCTTTTACTACCCATGGCCACCTTAGAAAGCTTATTAATCATTCATATAGGGAAATGTTAACATTGTCATTCATTGATGTTGAATGAACTTCTGGAGCAAATGTGGGTGCCAAAGGATAAAAAATCAACTCAAAATATTTCATCACACTGCCCTTTGCAACAAAGATGAGTAGAGTAAGCCAAATTAAGACACTCTTTGTCAATGGTAGAAGATTATCCATGCCTCTAGAAGACCTACAATTTTTCTCAGTGCCTTCTATTATAGTAATACATGAGTGAAGATCATGAGTCTCTCTCTCCACACTAGGGAATAATTTGAAAACACATTCTCTCATCATTGAGAGGCTTCTTATCCATTTTAGTGTATTTAGTGTGACTTCACAACCTTACAACGATACTTATAAATAAAAATTTGAGGTTGTCTCTTATTATTTTATCAAAATTAGTGAATAAAATCAAAATGTATAAGATATACACTAAATAACACAAGATTGATTTGGAACTTACTATTTATGGAAATATGTTAAAATGGGAAAGTACTATAGACAAATAACTTAGTTTGCACTCAGATCCTACTTCTAAATTTAGCCTTCATTTCTTATAAAAAAATTATGGCTTTTATATGTTGCTCTAAAATTTCCTTCAATGATATGTGAGTGTGAAAATAAAATAATTTCTTCCTTATTTATTAGGCTATTATTTATCGATTATTTCCTAACTAACATGTGTCTAGTATTATAAGGAACATTAAATGTCATTTTACCTTTGTACATGCTAAATTTAGCTTGGTTCCTACTTTATAAATTTAGTCTTCCTTTCTTATAAAAAAATTATGGCTTTTATATTCAACTCTGAAATTGTCTTCAATGAAAAATCATTATTTTCTTGTTTATTAGCCTATTATTTCTCGATTCTTTCCTCACTAACACATGTTTTACATTAGAAGGAGAATTCAATTCCATTTGACCTTTTTACATACTACCTTTTTGTCATTTTATATTTATAGGGAATTTTTTTGGTTTTGATTTTACCTTTTATATAGAATTTTTAACTTTCATGTAGAGTTTTTCTTCTATGTATAGTGTTTTATTTCATGACAATGCTTTGTTTATTACCTTAAGACAATTTTATGCATTATGGTGGTTTTTTTAGTGCCACATGAAGTTTGTATTCATTTAAGTGATTTTTTTAGTGAATTGATATGCTAATTATTTCTTTGTCATAATGAATGTGTATGTTTGGGATGCTTTTATAGGATTGTGATGATTTTAAATGTAGCATGATGCTTTTTCATGCAATTCAATGCTTTTATATGCAAATGCGATAATTTTTCATGCATTGTGATGATTTTTCATACAATGAAATTCTTATGCTTCCATTGAGATGATTCAAAATCCCATAATGCTTATCGAAGCTTATGATGTTTTTAAAGTCTTCCTTGATTTATAAAATAGTGATGTTTTTATTGACAATAACCAGAACCATAAATGATATTTTTATATATTTTATGATAGTAAATGCATATTAAGGGGAATATAATTAAGTATATGTTTAAATCTGGAAATATTATAGAATGAAAACTATAAAAAATTATAATATCACTGGTGTTACAGAATATTCTTAACAATAAATTATGAAGTTTTTAACATATATTGTATGATACAAACTATATAATAAGAGGAATAAAAGTAGAAATAAAATAAAATACACATTAAAATATGAAAATAATATAGAATGGCTTTTGTTGCCCATGGCCACCTTAGAAAGATTATTAATCATGCATATAGAGAAATGGTAACATCACCATTCATTGATGTTAAGTGAGCTTCAAGAGCAAATGTTGGTACTAAAGGATTAAAAATTGACTCAAAATATCATATCACACCACCCTTTGCAATAAAATTGAGTAGACTAAGCCAACTTAGGACACTCTTTGTCAATGGTAGAGGTGTTTTCATGCCTCTAGAAGACCTATTTTTTTTGGTGCCTTTTATTATGGTAATGCATGACTGAATATCATGACTCTCTCTCCACACTAGGGAATAATTTGCAAAGACATTCTCTCATCTTTGAGAGGTTTCCTTTCCATTTTAATTCTTTTAGTGTGAATTCAAAACCCTACAATGATATATATATATAAACAAAGTTGAGGTTGTCTCCTACTATTTTATCAAAATTATTGAATAAAATAAGTATTAATTTTGGTTAAGATAAACTAATGAGTAAAATTAAAATGTATAAGATATGAAATAAATCACACAAGACTGATTTAGAGCTTACTATTTATGAAAATATGCTAAAATGTTAAAGTACTAAAGACAAATAACTTAGTTGGCACTCAGATCTTACTTTCTAAATTTAGCCTTCCTTTTTTCTAAAAAAAGTGGCTTTTATATCCAACTCTAAAATCTCCTTCAATGATATGTGAGTATGAAAATAAATTCATTTTTCCTTTTTTATTAGGCTATTATTTCTTGATTCTTTGATCTATAACATATGTCTTACATTATAATGAGCATTAAATTTTACCTGCCTTTGTACATACTAAATTTAGCTTGGTACCTATTTTCTAAATTTAGTCTTCCTTTCTTCTAAAAAAATATGTAGTTTGTATCTAGATCTAAAATCTTCTTCAATGATATGTGAGTATGAAAATAAAATCATTTTTTCTTTGTTTATTAGGCTATTATTTATTGATTATTTCCTCACTAACATGTGTCTTGCATTAGGATCATTAAATTTCATTTTACCTTTGTGTGTACTAAATTTTTGTCATTTTAGTTTATAAGCCATTTTTTGGGTTTTGATTTTACCTTTTCTATATATTTTTTAAATTTAATGCAAAGCTTTTCCTATATGTAGAGTGTTTTATTTCATGATAATGCTTTATTTATTACCTTGAGAATTTTTAAAGCATTATTGTGATTTTTTTAGTGCCATATGAAGTTTATATTCATTACAGTGCTTTGATTAGGGACTTGATATGCTAATTTGTTCTTCGTCACAATGAATGTGTGTGCTTGGGATGCTTTATAGGATTATGATACTTTTGCATGCAAGTGATTCTTTTGAATGTAACATGATGCTTTTGCATGAAATTTAATGTTTTTATACAAATGCGATATTTTTCATGCATTGTGATGTTTTTTCACATAATGCAATTCTTATGATTCTATTTAGATGATTCAAATCCCATAATGCATATAGAAGCTTCTGATGTTTTTCAAAGTCTGACTTACTTTATAAAATAGTGATTATTTTAATGATAATAACCATTACATACATACATACATACTTTATATATATATATATATATATATATATATATATATATATATATATATATATATATATATATAATGATAGTAACTGCATATTTAGAAGAAAATAATTAACTACATGTTCAATATGAAAATTTTATAGAATGAAAACTATAAAAAAATTCAATATCATTGGTGTTACAGAATATTCTCAACGATAAAAGATAGATATTTTAAAATATATTTAATGATAAAAACTATGTAATAAGAGGAATAAAAGTAAAGAAAATAAACTACACATTAAAATATGAAAATATTATAGAATGGATTTTTCTACCCATGGCCACCTTAGAAAGCTTATTAATCATGCCTATAGGTAAATGGTAGAATGACCATTCATTGATGTTGAGTGAGTTTTTGGATAAAATGTGGGTGCCAAAGGAGAAAAATTGATTGAAAACATTTGATCACACCACCCTTTACAACAAATATGAGTAGAGTAAGCCAACTTAAGACACTCTCTATTGATGGTGGAGGATTCTTCATGCCTCTAAAAGACCTAAAAACTTTATCGGTGTCATTCTATTACAATAATGCATTATTTAAGATCATGACTCTTTCTCCACACTAAGGAATAATTTGGAAACACATTCTCTCGTTGTTGAGAGGCTTACTTTCCATTTTGGTGATTTTAGTGTGACTTCACAACCTTATAAAAATGCTTATAAATAGATATTTAAGGTTGTATCCTTAAAAAATTTTCAAAATTAGTGAATAAAATAAGTGTTAATCCTAATTATGACAAACTATTGAGTGCAATCATATTATATAAGATATGCAATAAATCACACAAGATTGATTTGCATCTTACTATTTATGGAAATATGATAAAAGGGGAAAGTACTAAAGACAAATAACTTGGTTAGCAATCGTATTTGATGGATTGTAACAAATAATTTTTGATTGACTATGGGACTATGTGAGGCCATTGTGAATCAGGAACAGGGCTCTATATAAATTTGGGACAAGGATGCACTATTCTTACAAGGTCAACTTATGTTGCCATCTATAGGGTACACCAACATATGGTAAGGTTTTTACCCTTTATGTGAAATTAGATTGGTGTACCTTTACCTGTAGGTCATATATATGTGATCATATTTGTTCAATTCACTATGGAAACCACTATATGCTTTCTTATTCACTTAGATCCTTAGCTTAATAAACAATTAAAAATGAATGCAATAAATTGGAAAAAGGGATTAGGGGTTGAATTTGTGCTAGACCTCAACACCCCCTATGTTGAGTGATAAAGACATACCAATAATATAAATATGGATCAAACCCCATTTAATTCTCCAATGCTATGATGGTGTGTGTGAAATACTTGTGTAATGCTTGTTAGCGTAGGAATAGACAGGTTGAATTTATTATGATGTGGCATTATGTAAAAAGTAAAAAATTGTGTGTGTGTGTGTGTGTGTGTGTGTGTGTGTGTGTGTGTGTGTGTGTGTTGTAGAAGGAGAGTTGAAGAGTTATATAGGAAAGCCAAAATGATTCTTATTGGTTATTTAGAGGAGGAATCAAAGCATTGGAAAGATAACCTTGTGTGGCTAATAAATTATAACACATGGCCTCTAAAGGATGGGACTGGTATAGAAAAGATTCATAATGGAGATGTTCATATTTAGTTTATTATTATTATCTATATCGATGATATTTTTTTTTTTGAATTCATATACTTTCCACCATTTATTTTATTTATTTATGTTTTCATGCCAGTCTTTGTTCTTTCATTAATATTCATTATAGTTTGTATGTAACTATTTAAGTCCAAAAATGGTGTGGCTACAAAGCCAAACCCAATAATTGAAATCATTGAGATAAGGAACACATGGCCTAAAAATAACATGTCTCATTATGAATCTCTAGCTGAGTTTCCTTTGTTGTAAATGTAGTCAAAGTTTATATATTAATTTCAAGAGTACACAAAAATCATGCATGAGATGTGTTCCAATAAATTGGTTCCTCCTTTTCCCTACATGAAGTCACTTTTCCTTAGTTGGTTGGAACCTCTATGCAATGATATATGGAAGAGGGATGTGAAGTTAAATATGGGGGAAGGAGTGTTATTTTGATACTATATGTGCCAGTTGCCACCAAAAATGATGCCTAATAAAGCATAAGTTGATTTGAATAATTTTGAATCAAATTGATACAGAAAAAAAATTCTACCTTAAGAGTTCAGGGGATGTGAAAAATTGGCATGATCTGGAAGCAGATTTTCATAGTCATTTTGATAGGTGGGTTTGCATATTGTAGACACCTCATTTTAGCCACATCTATGTATAAACCAGACTTTAGATTATTTTCTACCAAACTATGCAAATTAATCATAAAAATCACCAAAACTCCCAAATTCATTTGCACATTAAATGAAAATGCACATAATCATGTTGAGGCTTCCTTATTTTAGGTATATCCCTATATGAAATAATAACCACCCACATATTCATGCCTAATCAGGTTGTAACCTAGCAAACTGACATTTTAGACCAATTAAGCAGACACTTAATCAAATTCCTAACATGACCAAAACCCTAAGCATAATTAATTAACCAAATAAATAAAATTAAGTGCTTAGTGAAATAATCCATGTGAGATTAATTAATATCTAAAATTAGAAATTTAAAAATGCAAAATATCAGGCCTCTTCGTCATTACTTTTATGAGTTGTCAAGCACTCACAAAATATATAACAAATATCTGGGTTTGTGAGTTATGTTTATTAACTGAAGAATATTAATTACATTTTTTAATCAAACTCCACCACACATCTCAGTTATGATCTAAAATCCATAATGTATTTGTCTAACCTATAAATACAAGTGCCAAATCCATTATTTAACAGGCTCTCAAGCCAAAGTTATAATGCTAAATTGTTAAGAGATAACTTCACATGGCAAGCCAATCCAAGGTGGATAAGGAGAGATGTTTCCCACAAGGTAAAGGCATTAACCAAAAGACTCTATTGAACACATACGCTGAGTTCAAGCCCAACCTCATGCCAATAAGCTCTTCAAACTTGCAAAGAAGATAAAAGTGTTCATTTTTCTTCTAGTTGTAAGTTGTTTTGCTTTGTTATTTAGCTCCCCTATATCTTAGGCTTGGAAATATAGCTTTATTTGACTTATTTTGTTCATTTTACTAATAAAGATAAGATAACCTCATTTTACTTTGATTCCTTAGATACATAATGGCATGCTCGATGGGACCATGCACCCCACAAGTACTAAAGGAGTAATACTGAACCTTTAAAATCCAATAAAATCTCATTTTAAACCTTGTTTTTGTATTTTTTATCTGTCTTTTCCATGTTTTTGCTTTCCTAAATTTTAGTGACTTTGCCACTACTAATCATCGACCTCACCAATTTTCTAATGTCTCATTATCAACTTTGTTCTTCAATAAATGGTGACTACACTGATTGACTACTTGATTGCATTGCTTGACTATTCCTCGACTACATTGCTTGATTGTTTGACCATGATGCTCAATTTTCATTAATTTGTAATAAAATCCTCTTACAAATGAATCACTCAAATTTTTGACTCCACCATTCAACTAATCGATAGTTTTTATAGTCACCTTATAGTTTATACCATCGACTACTAGTGTTGTCACCTCTCGATAGTTTTTTCTATCTTTTGATAACTTCTATTTTTGCCTGGCACCATCACCATTAATTGTTAGTATTGTTTACTCTCAATAGTTTCTACATCACCTGATACCTTATGTTATCATTTAACACCTTTTGTCATCACCCAACATTGTTTCCATCATCTAACACCCTTTTCCATCACCTAACACTAAAATCATTGCTTGATACCTTTTGTCATCACCTGATATTATCACCATCACCATCATCTAACACCTTATGTCATCACCTAACATCATCATCATCATCCAACACAATCATCATCACCTGACACAGTTTACATCATTTAGCATCATCATCATCACCTGACTCTATTGGTCTTGATTGATGTTGTGTTTGTTTCCTGACACCTTTTGTCATCGCTCAACACCATCATTATCACTTGACACCTTATGCCATTTCTCAACACTTTTACCATCACCCAACACCTTTTGTGGTCACACATCACCTTTTGTCATCACCTAAAACCTTTGTTGTTTCTTGAAACCTTATGCCATCACCTAAAAATTAAAGTTTATTGGTCAACCCTATGTCAAAAACCTTAGAGCTTCAAAGGTGAAAATTATTTTTGGACTAACCTTTTTAAACAAATACAAGTGAATCCTCTAACATTTCTTGCATGAAACTAAGTCAAAAGGAGAAATTTTTATACACTTTAAAAAGTCATTCACACTGGTCTTTTTGGTGCTTAAAATTCACTTAACTTTCCTTTTTTGCTTTTAAAAGTTACAAGTTCAAATACACAAAAGTATAAACTTCATTTCACATTTATTTAAGTGCTCTTAAAAAGGACAAAAACATTAGATTAGTGCTCCTAAGATATTTTAATTTTTAATTTTTTAAAAAAGTACTTAGTTTCTTTTCCTAGATTAGCTTTTTTGGGAAAAACTTCATATATATGCTATCTCTAATCCCCCTTAGGTAACTTGGGTGATCAAAATTTCATTAATTTTGCTTGTTTGGTTGAGTTGTAGAAGTGAATAAAAGTTGTGTATGTTCTCCCCAAGATCTGAATGACTTGGGTGACCCAGAAACAACCCTAAAGTTCTTCCATTTTCATTTTCATTTTTTTTGCATTGGCTTGTGAGTGGGAGTTCATAGCCTCGTGATTTATCTAGGAGGTATTTAACATGGGGTTTCATCTCTCAACATTATTCCAACCCCAATCCATGATGGGTTATATAAATTATTAAAATTATTGGATGGGATAGTGGTGAGTTGTTAGTCTGACTAGTATAATAGGTACTCAAAGCTTGCATATACTAGACATCAAAATTCACTAAGAAGTACATGGATGAATTTATTATGTAAAGTTCTAGACTATTGCATAACAAGTTAGGCAGTGACCATTCAATTGACATGTTAATACCTTGTGTTAGTCACATATGTGGAACATCTAGATGTTAAAAAATTATATATTTAAATCAACCCCACTTGCTATAGAATATCCATCCAAATGTCAATTTACTTCAACACTCTAACTTTGTGCCATGTATCAATGCTCGAGAGATGGAGAGGGGCCTAAAAAATACACCTACATATTCTCTTACTTTTTTGGATTAACAATTAATTCTTTTTTAGAATTGGTATATCAGTTGAAACTTTAGTAGAGACTATGCAATTATTAGTTTTAAGGGTAGGACATGCACTTAGGTGCTTTTCTTATTCTTTTTACTTGAATTTATTTTAGGGCCTAAAATTGTTTTTTCTATCAAAATTGCATCCAAAACAAAGCACATGTTGAAGACACCACTTTGACTCAAGAAGTGTTACACTATCAAAATCATTCCAAATATTTTCTTTAAAGATTTTTAAAAACCACCTTTTGTACCTTTATTTAAATAGATGTTGTTACACTGCTCAAATTACTCCAAGACATTTACATTTGTGCAAAACCAAGTCTAAAACCATTTGTGTACCTTTGTTCCAATAGTGTCATTATGTTGCCCATTTGAGTCTAGGCCATTATTCATTTGAAAATCTAAGTCTTTCAAAATCTCATTCCAAATCTATCTTTCAAAGTTCAAATGTAAAAAAATTGGTTTACGCTTGAGTCTTGTTTACATCTTGGATTTGAGTGGTCCACCTTTTTGTCTTTAGATTGTGCAACTTGGATTGATTTTTAGTTTTATTTTAAAGACCTTTTCCTAGAGACTAACTTTTTATTTTACCATGTCTTACCTTGATTCCAAGTTTCTATTTTATACCAAGGGTACCATTTGTTTTAAATTAGGATTTTTAGACTTGAAAGTTTTTCAAATTTGCATGCCTATAATCTCATGTGCCAAAACCTATCTTATGTGCCTAGATTGAGTTTGTTTTCAAATGCCTAGCCTAATTTTGTTTGTATCATAACCTATTTCGTATTCCTAGATCAAAATTTGTTTCCAAATACCTAGTTTAAGTTTGTTTTTAATTTCAATTTCACACTTAGACCTAGACCAATTCCAAGTTCCATGTCCAAGTTAGCCAAATTCAAAGCCAAACCTTTTCCAAACATTAAACATTTCAACCATCTTGTACATTCATGCCAAATTGGGGTTTGTTTTTGAACCCACATTATAATCCAATCAAGGTCATTTTTGACCCCTTTTAGACCATACCAATCAAGCCAAATTTGACCTAGACATAGACCAAGTTTATTTCATAACCAAGACAAAGTTCAACACCATTTTTATATACCAAGACCAACCTCTTTGGGCTAATTTACAAACCTAACCATGTCAATTATCATATGCCAAGACCATCCTTCTTTGGTCTAATTAAAGTACCAAGTTTTCCCTTTTGGGGCTATTTTATCTAATAATGGTACCTAATCCCCTACTTATGCTGATAATCCTCCTTTAGCCTGTGTTAGTAACCAAGTTCTATAGCACCCAAGGATCACCATTCTAGGGCCTCATCCATTGGCCTGCATTAACAACCAAGCTCTTCAACACCCAAGGATTACCATTATAGACCCTTCTCCTTCAACATGTATTAGCAACCAAGCTCTGCAACACCTAAGGATTACCATTCCATGCCCTCCTCCTTTGGCTTGTATTAGTAACCAAGTTCTATAGTGCCTAAGGACTACCATTTCTTTCCATCCTCTTTTAGTTTGTGTTATCAAACAAGCTCCATAATGCCCAAATATTACCATTCCAAGCCCTCCTCATTTGGTTTGTGTTAGCAACTAAACTCCATAGTGCCTGAGGATTACCATTCCAAGCCCTATTCCTTTGGCCTATGTTAGAAACCAAGCTCCACAACACCCAATGATTACCATTTTAGGCCCTCCTCCTTTGGCCTTCTTTAGGAACCAAACTCTACATCAGCCAAGGATTACCATTTCAAGCCCTCCTCCTTTAGCCTACATTAGCAACTAAGATCTGCAACACTCAAGGATTACCATTACAGGTCTTTCCCCCTTTTCTTCTAAATATGGTAGCTCATTATCTCAACAAGGTTGTGAAATTACAACTAGACGTATCATTATTACCATCCTAGACCCACAACTAGTCTTTGTTGAATCCTTCTTAGATGAGCCTATTTATGAAGGTCTTGTTGTTGTAATACCCCTTGTGTCAAACCTATGTATCTAGTCATATTGATCCATTTATAATTTGTGATGACCCTTAGATGTGTATAATATTTGATGTGTGATATTTGATGTTTTGATCTATTTTGTGATCTCAATAGATACATAGGGGACTATATAAGAGTATTGATATGTACCTTAGTAGCTAGTTCAGTAAACTTTAATTGGATACATGATTACTTAGTGTAATTGCCTTGAGTGGATATATGTTTTATTTGGATTTTGATGTTGAATAACATGATGATTAATTTTGACTTATAATTGATTATATTGGACTAACCAAAGATTATGATTCAATATTGTGACATTCTTATATTAACAATTATATATATATATATATATAACAATTATATATATATATATATATATATATATATATATATATATATATGTATTGTGTGTGTGTGTGCACATCATTTAGATATCGATTATTTTTTTTTGGATGTATTTGATGTTGTAATGAGTGTGCAAATTACAGGAGACCAAAGGTGGGATTACAATAAACTCAGGCATGCCTTGATGGACCATATGCACCATTGAAATCACCCCAACCTTTAACCTTATACCAATCATTTTATTTTAAATTGTTAATCAAATTATTTTTGGGTCTTTTATTCCTACTTTTATTATTTTTCATTAGGATGTTTTATCCTAATCCTCCTTCCTAATTAAATTTTCCTAAACTTATGCTAACCTATATGAGGTTAATTAACCTTTACTAGGAGTTAAGTTGACCCAAAAACTCAACCCATATGTCTAATCCCTAAATTTACCTTACATCCACTTTTTACATTACATTTTGAGAAAGTAAAGCTTGTCTCACAAGTCTCTTTAGGCCCATACCCATAGTCATTGGGTAGGATGGTTTTCCAAGGTCTTTTGACCACTTTTTGATCATAAAAATGACTGATAGGAACTGGAGCAAACACAGCTATGATACCACTTGTTAGGATTAAGAGCACAATTGATTACCTTGTATAAGCAACTAAACACGGAATTAAACCAGAAGTAAAATGTAACTAGAATTCAGAAACAACACAGAATATGAGAGACAATACAATCTTGTATTAACACTCTTCCAGAAGAAAATACAATGAATAAATTACACTCTTCCCACACCTCTTGGGCGTACCAATAATTTTCTCTCAAGAGTTCTCTCTCTCAATTACAAGCCAATTACAACCACAACTCAAACACAGAGTTGTACCCTCCACCAATCAGTAACAATACTGCCAATACCAAGTACTCAAAGTACTCCAAGTAGATCTCCCTGATCTTGCAACAACCTGCAAATCAACTGATCTTACTTACCATGTAGATCTCCCCTAATCATGCACACCTACAGATCAACCTGATCTTACAATTGGAAGGATCTCTTCCTTGTCCTTCCCTTTGCAAGTTCTTATGATTCTACAACTTACAATACAGCGCCATGGGTCTCTTAAATAGATCCCATACAAACAATAATTAGACTTCCTAATTACAATAATTAGAAACGCAGACTCAAGACTAAAATTAGTCTTTTACATGCAAACTGACTGTTCGTCTAAAATTAGACCAGTTCTAGAAGCGCATTCACACACAGGTTGCCGACGTCAGTTCCTGTCTGACCGATATTGGCCGACCCCTAACCGACGTCGGTTACTGCGAACACTGAAGATAACCGACGTCGGTTGGCCTGCCGACATCGGTTGCTCTGTAACTCAGCAACCTCCTCCATTTACATCAGTGAAGCTTTTAGCTCCACAACCTAACAATGACTTTATTTATGACCTATATTTTCATCCTCACAAGCAAGCTTGTACTTAGTACAAGTCAATTGTATTTTATATATTTTGTGCAAGGAATACCTATGTAGGTGTGTAAGTGCATTTATGAGATTATAAGAGTTTTTCTTGAAAGTTAGTCACATCCTTGGGATGAGGATGGACAAGTGTCTTTTCTTTATTGGCTTTTGATTTTGTGCCCTTATCTATTTTAAGAGCTTTTTTTGGTCTTTGAGAGAGATGATTAGATGGAGGAGCGATTGAAGCCTGGTGAAATAAAAAAACTTGGAGAAGATTGTCAAGTAGAGATTGGGTTGAGGTAGGTCTTTTACTTGTGTTTTTCTTATATTTGAATGCTCTTTCTCCCTTATCTTGTTTTATTGAATAAGCATTCCTTATGGAAAATGTATTAGAGTTTTGGATGGATTTGATGCCCTTGATTTAATATTTTGTTTTTAAGTTTTTTTCTTTTGTATTGTTGCCATGTTCTTCCTTTCTTGTTGTTGTGCAAATATTGGTAGTGGGCTTGGGAACACCTTTACACTAGGAGGTTTAGAGAGGAATATTAATGCTTTATAAGAACTTTTACATTTGGATTGGAATCCCCTGTGCACATTGCTGAACTTATGTGACAAAGAAAGTAAAAACCTCTTCTCCTTCCCTAATGAAATCTTGGTGTCTTCCATGTGACTTATGTTCTCTTACTTTGTTTCCCTTGAATTCTTATTATGGATTTTAGTACTCTTTTGTGATATCTGAAATCCCTTATACTTATTTATATGAATTTGATGGTATGCCTCTTTCCCTTGGGCTTGGTGGAGGCTATGCATGGATCTCAATAGTTGAGGATTCCATGTGATGATGCCTATTGGATGGGTGGTCAAGCACCTTTCTTTGGCCTATTTTGGTGTCCTTGAGATATCTTTAGAATTTGACTACTTGATTGTAGGTCTTTACTTCTTGGAGCTTGAGGTTGAAGCTTGATGGATACTATATTATGTATTTTGATATTCCAAACTTTTTTTGTGTTGTTGATGAGATGTTTCCCTTTGTGAACCATTGTGAAAAATAAGGTTTTATTGAAGACATGTTAAATCTTGTAATCTTGAATGTTTCTTTATGGATTCTTAAAAATTTTGTAAGAGACTATGATATTAGCCTTATAAACTTATGATTATATCCTTATTTATATTGTTAAAAGTGCTTGAATCTATTGAATAAGTGTTGTGAAAGGGATTCTACATCCTCATTTAAGTTATTTTCCTCTTAATGTAAATGGCTACTTGTTGATATATGAATATGAGAAAATGTATACTCATTGTAGTCTTTTTTTTAAAGTTGATCATATGACTAATAGAATGTTTTAAGATCTTGATATGATATGCAATAAGAATATTTTTGATAAAATGAGGTGTTGAAGATATCCTTGTAGCATTTGAATGTAATGCATACTCTTGATTTTTTTTTTTTTTAATGGTTGAATAGTTTTAAAAGGAAAATATATTACATGTTTTTCCTTTCCTTGAATCTCAAAGAAGAATATGACTACAAATGAAAAGTTGACCTCTTGATGTTGTAGGTTGTTTGCTTGTAAAGAGTACTCCCTTTATCTCTCATAAATGTTGAAAGAAGTTATTGCTTGCATTGATTATGATAAAATAATCTTCTCCCTATCATTATCTCTCTCTTCCTCTCTTTTGATTTATGAAAGTTAAAAATGTTTTGGGAAGCAAATGTTACTATAATAGGATCATTCATATGATAAATCTTTTGTTTTAACTTGCTGAAAATTACTCTAATCAACCTCATATTGGTTTACAAGAATATTAAACAAACATGTTTAGGAGTAGTTAGCTTTGGTATATGATTTAATTATCATCTTGTGAGTTAATGAATTAGATAATACTAATTATGTACATGATAAGATTATCTTTATGAGAAAACAATGTTTTCCTTCTATTTATATGATGAGACAAGTTGTAAATTAGATTATGACAAAAATAAATAAGGTGGAAATTGTTTAGTTTATAGTTGTATGCAACTAATAAAAATAAGAAACTTGCTCATTTATTTCATATTAGACTCTAAGTAGAGATTTATTTATGAAAGAATATATATATATATATATATATATAATTGAAATTTTATTATTATATATATATAATAAAATTTCAATTTTACTTTTATATATATATATATATATATATATATATATATATAATAAAAAAATTTCAAATTTTTTATTATTATATATATAATATCATTTATGATATTATTATCATATTTTGAGATATATATAAATATATATTTTGTATAGTATTATATATATATATATATATATATATATATATATATATATTATAAGTGATAATAATATATATAAGGTGGAAATTGTTTAGTTTATAGTTGTATGCCACTAATAAAAATAAGAAACTTGCTCATTTATTTCATATTAGACTCTAAGTAGAGATTTATTTATGAAAGAATATATATATATATATATATATATATATATAATTGAAATTTTATTATTATACATATATAATAAAATTTCAATTTTACTATTTTATATATATATATATATATATATATATATATATATATATATATATATCCAAAAGTTTAGATTAGTTTAATTTTATGGCTTTCACTTATTCCTCCACTTGCAAGTGGGACCACTTACAAGTGAGACAAAGAATTTTGACTTTGAAATTCAAATTTAAAGTTAATTAAATTTATATATACATGAAATTAATGAATTAGTTTTAATTTATCTATTATTTTTCCTTGAACTTGTCAAAGTTAATAATTAAGTATTCAAAGAAAGATTGAAATATATTTTATTTAATTGTTTTACGGTTAACCATCCTACACTAATAATTAAATAAAATTGTTTTATTTAATTCTTAGTGGTAAGTAATATTTAATTATTAACAATAATAATAATATGTAAATGAAACAAATATGTTTTGATCTTTATGTTAAATTTTAAATTAATTATTAATTGATTAGTTTATTAAAGCTATTTTTGGATTTAGCTATTTGGAATTATTTATCTTTTACTTAAATAGATAATTTTTTATAAATTAAAATAATTATCTATCTTCCTTGATTTTTGTAAGGTGTCTTTTAATTATTTGGTTAGAAATGACAATTATTAAAGACTATTTAAACATTTTATTAAACCACACTTAACGACACTTTAATAGTCAAATTAGTATATCGTAATGTAATTATTATTATTATTTTTAAAGTAATGTAAATAATATTGAAGTATTTGGAAATAACAATTATTAATGAAACCGAGTTTTCAATGTCTAATTAAATTATCTGTTTGGTTAGTGAAACCTTTGTAGTAAAACAAAACTAGTTGATGTAGTGACATGTAGATTTAGTCTAATTGTGCGAATAATATAGTCTTAGTAGTTTTAATTAAAAAAATGTTAGTGTTTTCATGGGTTTTATCTAGGAAAAAATTTGGGCATTACAGCTGTTCAACCACATGTTATTACTCATCCATTTCCAAACATTCCCAACTTTATAAAATTCGATCCAAAGGTGAGCGATATATAATAGATCCAATCATTACCTCTCCAAGAGCCATTATTTAAAGAACAAAATGTGTCCAAATCTATGACTTTGTAACCAAGTGTAAGCCAAGGCCAAGATAACCAACCAATCTATAATTTTTTGTTGAAACACCTATTTGTGATGAGTTAACCTATGTTGAGTCACCCTTCAACCATTTCCCTATCTTTGAGGAGCCTCACTTTGACAATCCAGTGTCTGTGGAGTTGCCTATTGACCATTTTTTGTTTGTTGAGGAGCCTCACTTTGATAATCGAGTGTCTATAGAGTTGCCTATTGACCATTTACCTTTTGTTGAGGAGTCTTACTTTGACAATCCAGTTTTTGTTGAGTCAACCTTCAAAAATTGCCCTATCTTTAAGGAGCCTTACTTTGACATGTTAATCTCTATGGATCTTCCTATTTATAATTTCCCTTTTGTTAATAAGCCTCACTTTGATAAGCTAGTCTTTGTTGAGTCCTTATTATAAGAGTTTATTTTTGAAGATCCCATTGTTCAACCATAGGCCATTGCTCATCCAATACCAAACATTTAATATAACATCTTTACTGCCACACTAGAAGAATCAACATTAAATTCAAGTTATATTTTTGAACCAATATCAAATTAAGCATCAAAATTAGAATCAACATCAGATTCAGAGTCTCTTAAGTTAGACTTAGCTTCAGAATCAAAGTATCTTAGTGGATGTTATGACATTAGTTGCATACACCTTGCAGATCAAATTGAATATATTTGTGATCCTTCCATAGTTTTCAAGGATGTTTACTTCATCTTCAACATGAGTTCTATTATATTCTACAAGGATTGTGTTGCATTCTACCATTCCACTTTCCATTAACACCAACCAACCTAGACATTATATTCACATCCCACCTCCCATAAGTATAAATTAGGACTGATAGAATCACACATTATTGAATTGCATCCATGGTGACATATCAGTTATATAATATTAGGGGGACCAAGACCACATGCATGTAAAATAAGAATAATCTCCTAGTGAAACCTTTTTGGAGGTGATAAGGGGTAGTCAAAGTAAAAACATGGCATCTTTTAGTGAAACCTTGTTTGAGGCACTAGAAGAAAATCAAAGTCAATGTTACTTAGTGAAACCTTCTTGAAGGCACTATGGGATAATAAAGACAAATTTATTGATGAAAATCTCTTTGAGGTGACAATCGTTGAGCACAATAGTTATTAATTTCTTAATGAATACATAATTGAAGATAACATCAACACAGCTTCCAATCTACAACATAATTAGATGGTAGCATCTCTTAGGCCCAAACAACATAAAAATTTTGTGGTCCTATTGAAAGCATATTAAAAATTATTTGGCACCACCACAACCAAAATTATGTTGAATATGAAATTAGTAACATTGTGTATGACTAAAAATATCAATCTACATTTGTTACCCAATAATTATACATTTGATTATGATCCATTTCTCCATTCCAGACCTATATTACATTACCAAATCATACATTTTATATAATGTTTATCCTTATTTACCATCCCTAGATGCACTTTCCTTTACAAAGGCTATGAAGACATCTTGTCTATAAGTTTGGAGGAAACAAATCAATGACTAATGAAGATCACAATAATGTTATTGGAGTCCAAATCAAGAGTAGGTTCTTGATAGAGTATCTATTTAGAGTGGGTGTGGTCTAGAGATAAATATCATTAAACATTTTGGTTGTATTATATGGTAATTAGGATGTGCATCTCCACATTAATAAGAACAATAGAATCATGCCTTATATTTCCTTCATTCTATTTATCTTACCTTACCCTTATTCCATGCCTCACCATACCATTATTTCATGTGTTTCCCTTTGCCACATCCATGCCATTATTTCATGCCTTACCATTTACCTTGAATTTCTATTTTCCTTGCTTTAACATTATTTCATGCCTTACCATTTACCTTGCCTTACCATTTATCATGCCTTGTCAGTTACCTTGCCTTGCCATATTTAATACCTTTCCATTTGCCTTACCCTTCCATTTACCTTGCCTATTCCATTTACCTTGTCTTTCCCTTTGCCTTGTCATATTGTTGTTTCATGCATTTCCATTTACCTTGCCTTGCCATTTAACTTGCCTTTCCATTATTTCATACCTTTCCATTTGACTTACCTCACCTTGCCTTACCTTTTGCCTTGCCTTATCATTGTTTCATACATCACAATTTTCCTATTCCCAACGTACTATTACTTAGTTAGGATTCTCCATTTTAGGGCAGAACTAAATTGACTTGAGGTCCTTTAATACTATGTATACAATGCTCAATTTACATTGAGGTCAACTCAGTCACCCTCTTTTCTCCATGCTCTCACCATTTTTCAATATATTTAAGTAAACACTCTCATTATTTTACAATCACTTTAAGTATCACTCTCACTATTTTTCAAACAACCTAAGCCATGCTCTCACCATTTTGTGAGTTATCCCATTCTATGTCTCATAATTTTCCATTGAGTTGAGATGCCTATAAAAAACACAAAAACATGGATATATGCTACAAAACTTATAAACATGCCTTCAATAGTAGGCCATTTAGATTGTATTTGTGCCACTTAAGACATGCATCTCCTAGTCAACAAGTATAACTAAAGTGTTCACTTGGATCGCATCATGGCCATTTCCATTTGCATATTCCATTTTATGATAGTATGTCTTCCCATATCTGGGGGAACTATAGTGGCTTAAGGTCCATTTAGATTATGTAGTCAGTGCTCATTATTTTTTGAGTTCAACTTGACCACCTTTATTTTAATGCTCTTATTATTTTATGTTGAATTTTAGACCATGTTCTCATTATTTTTCAAGAAATTTATGTGAATGCTTTCACCATTTTGTGAGTCGCCTTTGTGTAAATTGTTCATCTAAACATGATGCATTAGTGACCACTTAGTTTTTCCAACACTCTCACTATTTTGTTAGCACTTTAAGTAGTAATATCATCATTTTATGAGCAACCTAAGCCACTCTCTCACCATTTTTTGAGTTAACCCATTTTGTGTCTCATAATTATCCATTGAGTTGAGATGCCTAAAAAAACCCAAAAACATGCCTACCTTCAACATTAGGCCATTCAAATTGTATCATCACCACTTAGAATATATATCTCCTAGTCGGTGGGTATAGCTGAAGCATTCTCATGGCTTCCAACATGACCATTTCCATTTGCCTACGCCATTTTATGATCATGTTTTATCCCATTTATGGGAGAACTATATTTGGCTTAAAGTCCATGTTGGAACTTATGTCCATGGGACTATGTAGGCAATGTCCAATGTTTTAAGGCATTTGGAGTCATCTCAACTAGTTTTGGTGATTGATTTTATTCACCATTCTCTTAGATCATTCTTTCCTCTAAGTTTGTCTCCAAAACACTCTTTCCATTTTATGAGTTATTTACACTCTCATCATTTTATGAGTTATAGACCTTTTACGCTTTCATTATTTTTAAAGTTATTATCCTCTTACTCTCTCATTATTTTATGAGCTTATTCTCATCCTCAGCCTTAGACATAATATACATTATGAATGAAGTTCATTTGTGAGCACTCGACTCTTGTCTTTTAGTTTGGTTTTAGCCTAAACCATAGGTCTTACAGTTTCTTGAATTTTTTGAGAATGATGCTTTCATGATTATGATCACCACCTTCTCTCTACTCTATGCACTCATCATTTTATGAGTCCAATTCCTAATTTATTCTCTAAGCAATTTCTTTTACTTATCACATTTTTCTTCTATCCTATATCCAGAGAACTATATTTGGCCTGAAGTTCATGTTGGACCTTATCTCCGTGGGACTATGTAGGCAACATCCACTTGTCTAGTACATCTGAAATTAGTTTGGCCACCCCTTCTTTATTATTTTATTCCCTTGACTGTTTTAATAGTGTTATTCCCTATAGATTAGGGGCAACCTTTTGTTCCAAGTGTAACACTTCTATTACATATACACAAATGTTTAGATTAGTTTTGTTTCTTTTGTCTTAACTCAGATTATCTATTACTCTTGCTTAAAATCATTTTTTATTGCATTACTTTAGCTTGGTTGTTTGTTTCATGGACCTTATAATAATTTGTTTATTGCTTTATGGTTTTTCCTTTTGCATGTTGTGTGTCTAAAGACAATTAGTTTACACTTGAGTCTTGCTTACAACTTGGGCTTGAGTTATTTACTTTTTGAATTTAGTTTGTGTTGTTGTGCCTCTCTTCCCTTCAATTGTCATCGGATCATTACACCTTATTTACACTTGAGTCTTGATTACCCATATCTTTCAATTGAGTTGTGAATTTGTGTTCATTCCTACGCTTAGTTTATTACATTATATTCAATTAGGATTTAATTGTTCATATATTACACCTAAGTGATTTGCATTTGCATTTAAACTAAGTTTTCCATGCTTGAGATACACATTATTGTTATAGTTGTCTATAACTATGGTGCTTAATATCATAAGCTACAATAAACATCAAGCCAATAGATCTATCAAACAATGCAATGGGTAGTACTTATCTTTGTTCACAATTAGCATATCCTAAACACCACCCAAACATAGAGTAATGAAAACATAAATGAATAGTAATCCATTTTGGTTAGGACATGCATCTCCATTCTAGTAGGTATCCCAAATTCATGACTATCCTTTATGCTAGCTTATTGTTAATTCATGAGTACAAAATCATTATGCAAGCTCCCTTTAATAATTTGCCACAATGGGGAAAATTATTTAAACCTTCACTAATCAAATCCACCTTTGGTCAAATCATTATTTCCAATTATTATAACCATTTTTGGAAAAATCATTATTTCCACCCATCTGCTCTACTGGGGAAAATCACTTTGCCATTTATTATAATTAGCTTTGGGAAAATTTATATTTACACCCTTATTACCTATATATCATGTCATTTTATTATTTTTAAGGGAATGTTCAATGACTTTATTTGTCTCATGATCCCTCGAGGGGGCATCCATGGCTGATCCATCACCCTTCCGAGGCATTAGCCAACGCATTTATTAGTTTTTTTTCATTTTTTGAGAAGACATTATATATTTGTGTCTTACAATGCCTTTTCAAGTAGGGGAAAAATGTAGACACCCCATTTCAGCCACATTTGTGTCTAAACTGGGCTTCATATTGATTTATACCAACCTATGCAAATTAAGCCTAAAAATCACCAAAACACTCAAATTCATCTACATATCAAATGAAAATGCATAGAATCATGTAAAGGCTTCTTTATTTAGGGTATTACCTTGTATTCAATGATAACCTTCCATGGATTCATCCCCAGTCAGGTTGTAATTAGAAAATTGACATTTTAGACCAATTAAGTGGGGCACTTAATCTAATTCCTAAAATGACCAAAACCCTAAGCAAAAATATTTAACCAAGTGAATTAAATTAAGTGCTTATTTAAAGAATCTATGTGTAATTAATGAATATATAAAATTGGAAATTCAAAAATGTAAAATATTAGGTCTCTTCATCATTACTTTTATGAGTTGTCAAGCAATCATAAAATATCTAGATTTATGAGTCATGCTTATTAATTGAATAATATTAATTACATTTTTGACTCAAGATCCACACACATCTCATTTTTTATCCAAAGGCCATAATGGATTTGTCTAACCTATAAATACAAGTGTCAAGGCCATTGTTTAACAAGATCTCAAGCCAAAGTTATAATGCTACATTGTTAACAGATAGCTTCACATGCCAAGCCAAGCCAAGGTGGACAAGAAGAAGTGCTTCCCGCAAGGCAAAGGCATTGAAAAAAAGACTTAATTGTACACATAATCCAAGCTCAAGCCTAACCTCATGCCAACAAGCTCTTCAAACTTGCAAGGAAGGTAAAATTGTTCATTTTTATTCTAGTAATAGTTGTTTTGCTTTGTTATTTAGCTCTCCCTAGATCCTAGGCTTGGAAATATAGCTTTGTTTGATTTATTTTGTTCATTTTACTAACAAAGAGAAGCTAACATAATTTTCCTTGGATACACATACCACCTCTCCTTGATATTGTGACAGGTCGTCATGCTATTCTTATGAATGCATGAAATGATAATGTTTTATATTAAATGTTTATTATTTTCATTTGGTTTGAAGTTGGTGTTATCTATTTTAATATATCTAAAGTAATTTATCAATTGTAAAGGTCTGTGGGATTGGGTACAACATTCATACATGTATAATATGGTAGGCATAAAGGAAGAGATTGAGGAAATTCAAGTTGAGGATCTTATTCCATCAAATTAAGGAGATGCTAGCAATCATTGTTGTTTGAGAAGCTATGTATCATCTTGTTCCATTGTAGGACATTGAAGTTAAAATGGTAGAATCTATAGAGATGTAGTATAATATGATAAGGAACAAGGCTGAGAAGTGATTTGGAAAGCATTGTGAGAATTAAGCAATCCAAGTCAAAAATGTTTCAATAGATATAGAAGGGATTCAACAGATTGTAATTACAAATAACAAATAGATAGAATAAAATTATAATGAGTTTTAAATGATTTATTTATGTAAGTATCAAAGAAATGGTTCTACATGAGTGTAATTTGGGAGGAAAATAAATTTTAATGGAAGTTGAAGAGCTTGTAAACTGCTAGAAAATGTTAGACTAAGTGTTGTTTATCATTATTTCCAAGCTAATATTAGCATTTCCATATATATTTTTTAAGCCATTTGTGAATGTGAATAGAAGATTTAATGATCAGGAGTATAAGTTTAACATGAGATATACGAGTCAAAATAAGAGGAGTTATGAATTACACACTAGTAAAATGAAAAGTTTTTTTATAAAAGATCGATGTAAAGATGACATTTGATTTTGAAGAAAAGAAGAGAATTGGGTACAACTTTGTAAATTTAAACATGAATTTGATGGTTGTAAAAAAGTTAGATTAATTAGTTGTATAAGTTACAATATGAGAAGCCAAGGGTAGGAAATTATGGAATTACCGAGGAGAGGGTTAAATCAAAGTACCTAGAGGAAATGAAGAAATGAAAGAAAGTGAAAAAAGAGATGAGTTAGGAGGTTAGGTTGTATACCCAAATGCATCATAATGGAGCAAAGTTGTAAACACTTGAAAATATGTGACCTTTCATCTGAGTGTCTTAGTAAAAGACCCTTATATTCATCAGCGTGATCATTAGCATAGGCATAGGTGGGTTGAATTTATTATAATTTGGCATTATGTAAAAAAGAGAAAAATATATATGTGTGTCATGTAGAAGGAAAGTTGTAGAGTTATATAAGGAAGGTAAATGGATTCTTGTTGGTTATTTAGAGGAGGAAGCAAAGAATTATAAAGATAAACTTGTGTGGCTAATAAAGTGTAAACCAGGACCTCTTGGCCATGGGACTAGTTTAGAAAAGCTTCATAATAGAGATATTCATCTTTAGTTTATTATTGTTCATTAATATCTATATTAATGATATTATTTTATATTCATAGAGGTTTCCTCTATTTATCTAATCCCCACATTTATGTTTTCATGTCAGTCTTTGTTCTTTCATTAATATTTATTATAGGTTGGTTGTAACTATATAAGTCCAACAATATTATATGTGTGTGCAATCATAATCTAATTATGTGATTTAAAAATAACCTATGACCTTGGAAGTGTATTCAGACTTAGATCAGAGCTAATTAGGTTGTGTGGACTCAAAATTGGGAAGAACAAGTGTTTTCTTCTCAATGTACAATTAGAATAATTTTTGTGTTTGTAATATAGAAGCCTCTTGCCAACTAGTGAACAAATGAAGAGAAAATGTGCTTATATAGTGTTATTTTAGAAATTTCCTTGAATGGGACTAGTGAAATGTGTGGGACAACCCATTAGATGATTTTTAATTTGATAAATTAGTCATTTTTTGGTAGGAAGATGAAACCAATGGATTTAGACACTACCAGCGAGTGGGATTGTCTTGAATGAGTGTCCTTATCTATGGAGTAGACACAACTAATCTAAAAGTATATATTAGTCCAAGATTGAGTTTAGGCTATTTGGAATGAATAATAGGAATATCAATTATCATTATTACTTAAGGATAAGGATCATCTACATAGAAGTATAGGATAAGGATCATTTACATAAAAGTATAGGAGTAACAGTTTATAACCATGAAATTGAGCATAGAATTAGTGTGCACAAGAAGTGGTCAAAAGTGCAATGTTTTAACATTAAATTCTAATTTTAGTGTATAAATCCCCCCACCCTTTTATTATATTAATTTAGAAAAGGGAAAGTACTAAAGTAAAATAAAGAGAGTAATACCTGAGCTTATTGTTGAATAGGCTTATATGTAGACCACACGTTGAATTGTACTTCATGCAAACTTAAAATGAAACATATATCAATAATTAATTATTTAGGATGTAAATATAAAATTAAATATATGAAACTTATAGATTAAAATAATCAATAACCAATACAACTTTTCATGTACGTGAACTGTTGTATTTTCTAGTGTAACACTGGTGGTTGGATAGGGTAGAACCCTTATATATTTATTTTTATTTAAGAACTTGTATTGGAATATAAATGATTCAATCCTCATTTGTATGGGAATGTTCTTAATAACTCAAGATTTGTTTGACTTCATCATCCCAAAAATCAAGGTAGTAAATTAGTTTGGGAATCCTTGTAGGAATTCTAATGGATCATTATGTTGCAAAATTGGTGTAAACACTTGAATCAACTATTGCAGATGGAATAATATTCATTTATCATGAAAAAATAGAATGATATGATTCTAATGTATAAAACATATATAATGAAATGAAATTTTATTCTTTTTGTGAAAATTAATATAAAACTGGGCAATAAAGTTATCATTTGTTGTTCACATGCCCCCAATCTAATATTTGAGTATATTGATTATGTTAACTAAGTAAAATATCAAATAAATTTATAATTTAATCTGTTGTAAAACTATATAACACATGTCATACATGATGCCCCCAATTTGAGTGAAACATATGATTAACATGTGTATAAATTTAAAAATTGTTTCTGATCGATATTGAAAACTATTTTGTAGATTAAGTAAAATTATAAGAAATTTGGAAAATGTTGTTTTTTATTTAAAGAATGAAAGTGCATTGTTCTGGATAGCTAAAACATATGATTTTGTCCAAATGGCATGTATGAATATGCTTTCTAGGAAAATTTTGTTTATGCATTATGATCAATTGATCAAGTACTAAATTTTTTTGTCCATGTAGTGAATTTTTTTAGCTTTGTCTCTAAGATAAGTCACTATGTGTGCCCCTTATTTTGAGGTGAGTTATGAAGCCTGCATTATAACGTAGCTCAAAATAAAAATTTATATAGGTGATTTTATATATATATTTAAATATGTAGTAATAATGATAACATTAGAGATCATAACATTTGATGAAGACATAGACTAGCCAAACAAAATATCAAAAAGTATAAATTCAAAAATTGCATGAACGCTAACTTCTTGTTGGCAATTTGATTGTCATTGATGTCAAAAGGAACATTATGAGCATGTCATTGATGTTCAAGATTGTATATGGTGATTAGAGTATATGCAAAGGATCTTATCAGAGGTCAAGAATGATTGGAATTCGTTCAGTTCTTCACATTGATCATCTAGACATTTTGGGTCTATGACAAAAAAGATGAGAAGGCATTTTGTTGACATTACCATTACCATGTGTGGATGAGTCTGGGGGAGTTGGTCAAATGGTTGTGATCACATTAGTCCCTAGTTGTTATGTGCCAGATTTGAAGCCATGAGATGAAGTATAGTTGAAGATATGGGGATGCAAAGTTGGCTACTTGGAAAAAATCCACTAAGTTTCTATACTTAGCCAAATTTGCATAAAGGGCTAAACAAAGTCAAGTAAGCATATTGATGAGGTTAATATTTACACACATAGAGGTATAAGGACAAAATGATCACATGGTTCTATTCATTTTTATGCCTAGTTTATATGCATTAAATCTTAGGTCACGCGATGTAGCATAACAAAAGATATGCTTGACCAAAGTAGGGCTCCAAGGCATTTTGACATTATTTTCTAACATAGTCAAATTTGCAATTTGGAAGAAAAAGTTGAGAAGGTATTTTTATGATGTCATATCTTGCATGTATGAAGGCTTTAGGAGTAAATGGATATATGGATGGAATCCTTTATATAAGAGGATCATATGTGCTAAATTTTAGGGCATGTGACTAACCACAACAAGAGTTATGCAAGGACAAAGTTAGCCTTCCAAAGAAGTTTGAGGCGTACGTAGCTCTCTAATAGAATAAGCTTAGTAAGCATATTAATGGTGTTATATCTTGCACCAAGAAGAAATGAGCATATGGGTTTATTCATTGTCATGCCTAGGTTGTACGGTCTAAATTTTAGACTAAGCAGTTAAGCGAAGTAGAAGTTATGCAGGTGTTAAGATAGACTTCTAAGCATATTGAAATAGTCTCCATACTTAGACAAAATCTGCACAAGGTCATGCAAAGTTTTCATGCTTTTACAAAGTTTATCTATGGACATTTTCAAAAGAAATATATAGTAGATCTATTATGGTTTTTTCATGAGCATATTGAATATATGGACTATAGGTTCAATTGAGAAGGAATGAGCTTATAATTGAATTATCTTTGCTCTCAGAATGGATAGGGTTTCTCGGTAAAACCTTAAGGGTTTATGTCATGGCATCAAATAGACACTTTCTAATTTGATGGTGACTAGCTATAGCCGGGACCCAGTAGCTTAAGTTGTAACTTAAGCTTTTGTCATCATTGCAAAATTGGCCCCTTGACCCAAAAATTACTGGCTTGATTAGTGATTAAAGGACTTAATATTTCCTAAGTCTTAGACTTTATATTATGTCCCAGCTTGAAAAATGTCCCATGCTTCATTATACATAGATGATTCAATGAAGCAAAGCAAAGTCAAATTATCAAAGAATCCTCTAAGTAAATGTGCAAGTGAAAAGTGTCACATTTGTAGAGTTTGTCAAACATAGATCCAATAAGCATAAGCTTCTCAGTGTTAATGTTTGAGCTAGTTGTAAGATCAACGACTCCTGCTTAACTAAACATTAGAGATCTAATAGAGTGCAACAAATTCAAAGTGTTAAAGGTCCCTTCGAGTGAACATGTTAATGCTAAGTGTCACAAACACATGGTTTGTTAGATAGAGGACCAATGAGAGTGAGCCTGTCAAAGATAAATATTGAACTTGTTAGAAGACGTGATAGTTCTTGGGTGATCATGAAAAGGAGATGTAATAGAGTGAATAGAATCAAATGGAACAAAGTGATCAATGTTTATCGACATAATGGTGACTTAAAAACCAAGCATGTTCAAAAAAATCAATGGAGAAAAAGTAATCTAAAGATATAGGAAGCAACCAGATGAGGTCAAAGTGTCAAAGTTTAATGACCAAGTCAAGGTAAACATGTATCTTGTGAGATCCAATGACACATGGGAGATAAGATCTAGAGATCGATGAACATGTTTTAAAGAGTGGAACATTAAATTTTAGTAGTGTATAGAGATCTGACATAGCAAGAAAACTTGGAGATGGTGTGAAGAAAGAGATCAAAGGCCAATATTTAAAGTGTTTAAATTCCAATGGTCAAGTGGAGAAACATGCAAGAACTTGCGTATAAGATATATATTTGGACACAGACAACAAGATTGATCGATCCAATTTATCAAATCTACATTAAAGACCCTGTGCATCAAAACTTGAGTCTAATAGATGTTATAGATAGTAAATAGACCTACAATTGTGGTGTGATATAGAGAATTGAGATGCTAGAACTAATAGTTCATATAATAATGAACTAAAGTCTAGAATTGATGTGATGTGTTTGTAGTCTGAGTGTGAACATAGAGAAGAAGCAAACCCTAGATCAAATACTTATATATACAAAATCTAAGATATAATTGTAATTATTAGAATTGTGTCAAATAAAAATATATAGACACAGACGCAGAAGTATAGAGAAGATGAACTACTATTGAAGAGTGCCAAACAAAAAATATAGTGACATAGAAGAGCAGAGTGAGAGAGAGATGAAGTATATCAAATAGATACATATACATAGAGAGAAAGGGGCAGAGAGGAAGAAAGGCACACAGAGATAATGTGTAGAGAATGAGCAGTTATAGATTAGACTTATAATAGAGAGAATAGAGTTGGATTCATTCATGAATCTATTTTGTATACTAGAGTTACTACTCCATAGATCTGATTAGTTGGTTCCATCAGACAAGCTAAGTTGGTACTCAGTTCAGGGATTAGTGTCTCCTTAGGTTTGTTACTCTTAAAAATTGCGACCAATGAAGTTAAGCTAAGTTGGTGCTCAGTTAGAGAGTTGGTGCATCCTTAGAGTTGGTTCTCTTAAACTAGGGGATTGGTGTCTCCGTAGGGTTGATACCCTTAAATGTGTAAATAATGAGGTTTTCTAGTGAGGCTTTGAATTATGAGGCTAGATTAAAATAGTAGATTCTAACAACTATTCTCATCATGATTTTTCCCTTTGAGTTTTCCATGTATAAATTTGGTGTCATGTGTATTTGTGTGTATGTGATCTCTTCATTTATATTTTAATCTGCATATGCTTTAAATTTTTTTTTTAAAGTATTAAAGGACTAGTTTTAATTGATCTACTGATTCACCCCCTTTTGGTAGATATTTGTGTTCAAATAATTGGTATCAAAGCCTAGGGTTCTTTGAAAGAATCTTAATTAGCTCAGGTAGATATTGGAATAGTGAACACAATGGCTAGTCAAGAAGGATCTTCATCAAACAAAACACCTCTCTTTGATGGATCTAACTATGCATTCTGGAGCATAAGAATGGAATCATACTTATCCTTATTAGGTTTTGATGTATGGATGTTTATGGTAAATGGATATACAACCCCTGCTACAACTCCTAATGATCAGGCTTAAAAGAAGGCATATGAGATAAATGCCAAGGAAAATAATGCTATTCTCTATGAATTGTCCAAATTAGAGTTTGTCAAAGTGATGCGTTGTCAAAATGCACAAGATATCTAGAATAAGTTAAAGAGCATCTATGAAGGCGATGAACATACAAATGAATGTTTGAGAGTCTTAAAATGACTAAAGAAGAGAAGATTACAGACTACCTTCTCAGGGTAGATGAAATGGTTAATGCAATTAGAGGCCTTGGAGAAGAAATGAAAGAATCAATCATTGTCAAAAATGCCCTAAGATCTTAGCCATCAAGGTATGTGTTGACCATTTTTTGCCCAACAGGCCAAAAATCGGTCCCCTTTTGTCCCTGTTGTTTTAGGCCATTTCATTTTTTGATTTTGCATGAATCTATTCATTCCTACGGACTCTGCAAAATATCTAAGGACTCTGCAGGTCTAAATCTACGGACTCTGCAAGTTTTGGATTTCTACAGACTCTATAGGTTTTGGATTTCTATGAACTCTGCAGGTTAGTCCTTTGGCACATGAAGGATCAGTTCAGAGGGTTCTGGGTTTTACAAGGCTTCTTCAGGATCTTGTCTGAAGAAAATCAAGAAAAGTTGGTGTCTTTGAACCATTGAACCGGTTCAAGGCCTTGGTTCAACCATTGGTTCAATCATTTGGTTCAATCGGCCTTGGTTCAATCAGCCTTGGTTCAAGCCCTAGTTCAATCGGCAAGTCCATCACTCCATTTCAAGGCCTTAGTTCATCACTGCAAGTCATCGCTTCAATTTTTGAGCTGAGTTCAATCTTCAGGTCCATCACTTCATTTTCAAGCCTTGGTTCAATATTTTAGTTCATCGGTGCGCAGTTTTGAACCGTTGAACCAGTTCAACCAATTGTTCATTCGGTAGGTTCAACGCGTTGGTTCAATCGGATGGTTTAATCATTTGGTTCACTCAGTCAGTTCAGCGGCTTCTAGTTCAATTAGACGGTTAATCGGCAAAGTTTAACGGGCACAGCGTTGAACCGTTGAACTAGTTCAATCGCTTGGTTCAATGCGTCGGTTCAATCGCTTGGTTCAACGTCATTGGATCATCAGTTTAGTTCAAGCGGCTCGGTGCGCAGTCTTGAACCATTGAACCGTTGAACCAATTTTTGGTTCAACAGGTTGGTTCAATGTTTTGGTTCAAAGGTTTCAGTTCAACGAGTGGTTCAAGGCAAATGGTTCAACCACCTTTGGTTCAATCGGCTCGGTGCACAATGTTGAACCGTTGAACCAATTTCGGTTCAATGGGTTGGTTCAACGAGGTGCCCCAAAGCTGAAGGGCAGGTGCCCTTGTAGAGGGCAGTCCAGGTTCAAGGAGCCCTTGCAGAGGGCATGGAACACTTCAAAGGGACCACAAAAAAGACGTTTTAACTTTCAGAATTTTGATTAAGGAAAAGCCCTGAATTCTTTCAGACTTTTTGTTCGAAGGAATTCCTTCAGACAAAAAGCCCGAAGGAATTCGGGGAAGGGCCGTAGTTCAAAGCAAAAGCCGAAGCAGACTATCCGCAGACAAAATTCTATGGGAAAATGTATGCAGACAAAAAGTCCATGGAAACCCAGGAAGTAATCTTGAAGAACATAATGACCCGCCAAAGGACCCTGAAGGGCAAGTGCCCTTGCAGGGGACTCTCAGCGAAAATGAAGGGGCATTTCCCAAAAGCTGAAAGGCCACCTTCCCTTCGAGAAGGTGCTAAGGGAGTCTGCAGAAAAGGGCAAAGCAGGCAGCTGAAGGAAGAGCCCGACCAAGGAAGACAAAAGACCCGTAGGGAAAAATCCCGAAGCAAAAGACCTGATGACTTTTGCCGAGGACGGTGACATCCCAAAAGTTGTCAAATTTAAGCAGACGAACTAGCCGTTGGGTGACAGCTGTGCAAACATCAAATTTAATGCAGTGAAGTAGCCATTTATTTTGAACTGTCTGAGCACCAAATCATGGAAATAGCTAGAAGAATGTAGCAACCCGCCAGAAGATCACCCCCGAGGGCTGAAAGAGCAGAGAAAAGACAAGGAGCAGAAATGACAAAGCATTCAAGTGGTGAAGGGAAGGTGAGTTATTGCAGATGAGCGATGCGACCTTTTTTTCTCCAAGTTGGCATTGATGAGGGGACAAACTATAGTCTGTTTGCAAGAAATAGGTGCGGGCATGTTCTTACATTAATGTTTGAATGCCAAAGTCAATTTTGGCAATTGTACAGCATTGTTCCAATAGGCCTTTTATGAGAAATGACATCAGTAGCAGTGATCTTCCTCTTCCTGATGTGTTCAGCGCACATGGGCCACTTGCAAAAAAGGGCACCAAAATCTTTCCCAAGAAGCGCCAAGCTCTCTTCCTCTTTTTATATATTGTAAACTTCTCATTTGAGAAGGGGATCCGCTCTCAGCCTTAAGGCAAAACTCTGCCTAAAAATCTCTCAGGCTTGTAAGGCAGAGCTGCCAGAATTTTACCTTGAATCAGAACTTAGCATTTTTACCTCCATTCTGAGTTTTGCATCTTTAGTATGTGTCTATGCCTTGATTTTGTGTTAAGTCATTTTCTTAATGCTTTTGCAGAATGATTTCAACACGTATGGTGTGTCTTTGAGTTTCCTTTTACAAGTCTGTCAGAAGTGTCCCTAGAGGAGTATAAGTGAAGTGGATAGGCTGCTACAGTGTGTCTCAGAATGCCTCTAGTAGTTATTTCCTCCATATATCTCCACGGACCCCTAACCCACTGACGCAGAAGGTTCTCTCATGTCAGATGAAGTGTATGGGAGCTGGTTCTCGGTGGAAAGTGTATGTTCGGGCCTGAGTGGGTCACACTTTTCTGGGGTATCACCTTTTACTTTTTAGGCTTAGGTTCTATTTTTAGCATCTCCTTCTCTCTTTTCATCCCCCCCTTCTTACATTTTATTTGTTAGAAGTAGGAGAAACCAGGGCCTAAATGATACATCAGAGGGAGTTAGCCCTTATCTAGAGACTCTCCTCTCCATCTTCGTCGGTCCCACAGGCAAGAGGGGAGTTTCCATTGTTGCGTGAGGAAGGCAGGAGCTCTGCCTCCTGCCAAGGGTGCAATCTTCTGCGTCAACAGTATGATTCTAAAATATTTGTAATAGAGGAATCAATATATCTACATAAGCTCATTGTAGATGAGTTGCATGGAACCCTCACTGCCTATGATATGAGAATGAGAGAAGTAGATAATTCCAAGAGAATTTTCATTCAAAGCATCTAAGCCTGCAAAAGTAGAAGCATCTACATCCAGATCTAAGGATATTGATGAAGAAGAAGCCAAATTTGTTAGAAGATTGAAAAGAGGATCTATAAAGTACAAAGATAAGTTACCCTTTAAATGTTTTAATTGTGATAAAGTAGGACATTTTATTGCTAAATGCCCTTCTAATAAAAAGGATAACTCTGAGCAAGAAGAGGATGGAAAAATAATGAAGCCCCACTATTCCAAATGGAGTAACTTATTTAAAAAGAATAAAATATTGTATATAAGAGAAGATAGTGACTCATTGGATGATAGTGATAACTCAAATGATGACCATGACTGTGCCTTTGTGACTAAGGGAAATGATTCCCTATTCATGGCATTAGGATCAACTTCTGTAGATCTAAATCAAGAGAAAGTTGAAGACTCTAATGAAGAAGATGAAGGAGAAGTGGACCTTGATTTTGAACTCATCTATGCTCTAGATGAGATTGCCATGTTGAGAAAAGAGAACTCAAAATAGAAGAAGCTTAGACAAAAGGAAATTAAAAGACTATCCAAAAGTCTTAAAATATTTGATCAGATGATAGTAAGCCTTAAAACTCAGGTTGAAGAGGCTACAAAAAGAAAAGATGTAGTCAAAATTGAACTACAACTTAAGTCTATTGAGTGTATGAGGCTAGAAGCAGAGATATTGGCTTTGAGAAAAGAGCTTGAAAAGGCTAAAGAACAAATAGACAAAGGTCTAAAGCTAAAATAAGGATTAGATATTCTTGATGAATTGATCAGCTCTCAAAATCCATCAAAATAGAAATTTGGTCTTGGTTATGAAAAGAGAAAAAGTCCCATGACCAGTACATCTACTAAGTTATATGACAATTTCAAATCAAAAGGATCAGGAGCAAAAAAAAATGTCTCTAGAGATACAAAGATAAATAGTAGCATTGCTAGTGATAAGAAGGCTAAAGGAGAAATGAAGCCTCAAGAAAGGAAAAATAACAATGAATCCATCTCTACAAACTCAAGGAAGATGTATAAGGCAAAGGCAGCTGATGTAAATGGTTACACAAGGGTAAGAAACTTGAAGAAGCAAGAGTTGAGAACTTACCATCCTACACAAAGAAAATCTATGACCAGGTATTCCTCATCTTTCTATTGTTATTGTTATAGCTGTAATCATTTTGGTCATAAATCTAGTAATTGTAGAGTTGTACCTACAAAGAGAACCAATTTTGTAAGCAAAAAATTATTTTCACCCTTGTTAGATACAAATGTAATGTGCTATAGTTGTAATAATTTTGGTTGCATAGCTAAATAATGTAGAACAAGATTTGAAAGAACAAAATTACAAAGTGTGAAGAAAAACTTGCCTCCTAGTGTGAACAAAAGTTCACAAGTCTCTAATAAGGATAAAAATAGGACATATAAGCAACCCAAGCATGTATGGAAAGTGAAAGATCCATCCATGATGAAGAATGCCATAGAGGTTGGAAAATGTCAAGAGCTTTCAATGTCTGCTCATGTTGAGAATGAGAAGACAAAGCTCAAGGAGAAGTCTAAGGTGTTGGCCGAAGATAGTTATAAGGTATTTACAGATTCAAGTGAACATCCTACTGTTATAAAGCAAGTATCAAGTATATAACATCAGTATTCAATGATTAGTGATGAGATTCTAAGATATAAGTAAGATTCATCAAATGAAAAGGTGTGCCACATGTTGTCTCCATATATTGTCAATTCAATCATAGAAGAAAAGGATAACATTGTAGTGGATGAGCATGTTGCTTATCTTAAGCCTAAGAAGAAGAAGAAGAAGAATAGAAAGCATAAGATGACCAAGGAAGAGAAGGAATATGAGGAGTTATAGGCAACTCCTAGTTTCACATTATTTTATGATATTATGAAGTAAGGTGTCTCTATCTATGCTTCTTAAGAGACCCCTTTTAGTAAAGAAGCAAGTGGTGTTCTTTAGAATATTTTAAAGGCAAGAAATGAGTGATCCCAATTGAAGTTGGTATGCCAAGATGAGAGAATTGTTGTGTATGTAGTGTTTGCAAGGACAAAATGAGTGTGCCAATAATGTGTTCATAGACTCTGGTTCTAAAGGCAGGATATGGAGACTTCCAAGTGTGGAAGTAATTGTGTTTATTCTATATCATCATACCAATCAGTATAGAGGTATGTAAATTATTGATTGGTCTTTTATACCAATATTATTTTAATATAGAATAAATAATTCTATGTTGCAAAGTCTTTTATTGATCATTAGTAGGTCAATGGAGTTAGGGGGAGCTAACTTAGATAGCTTGAGGAGATATGCATGATGTGAAAAGGAGCATATGTGAGATGCTTTAGTCATGATTGAAAGATAAGGTGTTATATGTTATTGATGTTAACTCAATCAGGTTGAGATGATGACTTGAACAAACCAAGTTAGGTTCTTAGATAGTGTATTGAATCCTCGTGAATAAATAAAGTGGGATATTTGTAATTGGTCAAGTCATAAAATCAGAGGACTATGTATGGATACCTGAAGATGATCAAGTGATGCAATGAGATAAAATTTGGGAGTAATAGCTCCTACATCATGTCACTAGATACTAGTGATGGAGCATAAGTCCAGAAGAAGGATCATAAAAGCCTTATTAATCCCTAGAAGAAGAGAAAAGGTAACTTAGGTATGTATGTTGTGCAAATTTATAATGAGTTGATGGTTATAGATTCTTGGACGAACTCCTTCATCTGATAAATGGTGAGAACACTTTGGAAAAATAGTGAGGAGTCCTTTTGCCATTGATGTCAAAGGGAGAAAAAAAAGGGCAAATGCTCTTTGTAAAAAGTTTGGAAAAGTAGAGAAAGTGTTCAAGATGAGTTTAGGAAAATATGCCATTGCCTAAGGGGGAGAAAGTTTAGTATGAATATCTTCAGTTCATACTCATCAGAAGCCAATGCAAGCAATGCTAGAGAAAGAGCAGAATATTAGAAGATCAGAGCATTTAGTTTGCCATCAATGACAAAGGATGAGATTGTTGGCAATTTGATGGTCATTGATGTCAAAAAAGACATTATGATCATGTATTGATGGTTAATATTGTATATGGTGATTAGAGGATATGAAAAGGATCCTATCAGAGGTCAATAATGATTAGAATTCATTTGGTTATTCACATTGATTATCTAGACATTTTGGGTCTATGACAGAAAATATGAAAAGGCATTTTGTTGACTTCACCATTGCCACGTGTGGATGATTCTAGGGGAGTTGGTCATATGGTTTTGATCAAATTAGTCCCTAGTTATTATGAACCATATTTGAAGCCATGAGATGAAGCGCAGTTGAAGATATGGGGATTTAAAGTTGGCTACTTGGAAAAAATCCACTAAGTTTCTATACTTAGACAAATTTGCAAAAAAGGCTAAATAAAGTCAAGTAAGCATATTGATGAGATCAATGTTTATACACATGAAAGTCTTAGGATAAAATGATCACATTGGTCTATTCATTTTTGTGCCTAGTTTATATGCACTAAATCTCAGGTCACACAATTTAACAGGATAAAATATATGCTTGAGAATATAGGGCTCGAAAGTATTTTGACAGTGTTTTCTAACACAATCAAATTTTTTGTTTGCAAGAAAAAGCTAAGGCATTTTTATGATGTCATATCTTACACATATGAAGGCTTCAAGAACAAATGGATATATGGATATAATACCCTATGTAAGAGGATCATATGAACTAAATTATAGGGCATGCGACTAAGCACGGTAAGAGTTATGCAAGGATAAAGTTGGCCTTCCAAGCAAGTTCAAGGCATAGCTAGCTTTGTAATAGAATAAGCTCAATAAGAAGATTAATGGAACTATATATCACACATGTAAAAGCTTCAAAAATAAATGAGCATATGGGTTTGTTCATTATCATGCCTAGGTTATATGGTCTAAATTTTAGACCAGGCAATTGAGCAAAGCAAAAGTTATGCAGGTGCAAAGATATCCTTCCAGGTATATTGAAATGGTCTCCATACTTAGACAAAATCTGCACAAGGTCATGCAAATTTGTCATGATTTTACAAAGCTCATCTATCGACATTTTCAAAAGAAACAGATAGTAGTTATGTTATGGGTTTTTCATGAGCATCTTGAATATATGGACTGGAAGTTCAATTGAGAAGGAATGAGTTCATGAATTGAATTATCTTTGCTCTCAGAATAGATAGGGTTTCTCAGTAAAACCCTAAGGGTTTATGTCATGGCATCAAATAAACAACTTTTTATTTTGATGGGGACTGGCTATAGCTAAGACTCGATAGCTTAAGTTATAACTTAAGCCTTTGTCATAATTGCAAAACTGGCCCCTTGACCTAGCAATTACCAGCTCGAGCAATGACCAAAGGGCTTAATATTTCCTAAGTCTTAGACTTTATATTATGTCCTAACTTGATCAATGGCCCACACTTCATCATACATAGATGATCCAATAAAGTGAAACAAAGTCAAATTATCAAAGGCTCCTCCAAGTAAATGTATAAGTGACAAGTGTCACATTTGTGGAGCTTGTTAGACAGAGACCCAATGAGCATAAGCTTGTCAATGTTAATGTTTGAGCTAGTTAGAAGATCAACAGCTTGCACTTAATCAGACATTGGAGATCCATTAAAGCATGACAAAGTTAAAGTGTCAAAGGTCCCTTTGAGTGAACATGTTAATTCCAATTGTCACAAGCACATGAGTTTATCAGATAGAGGACCAATGAGAGTGAGCTTATCAAAGATAAGTATCAAGCTTGCCAGAAAATCTAATAGTACACGGGTGATCGTGCAAAGGAGATCCAATAGAGAAAATGGACTCAGATGGCATAAAGTGATTGATGTTTATTGACATAGTGGTGAGCTAAAAACTAAGCATGTTCAAGTAGATCAATGGAGCAAAAGTGATCTAAAGATATAGGAAGCAACCAGATGAAGTCAAAGTGTCAAAGTTTAATGACCAAGTCAAGGTAAAGAATGTGCATCTTTGGAGATCCAATGGCACACAAGAGATAGGATCTGGATATCGATGGACATGTTTTAAAGAGTGGAACATTAAAGTTCAACAATGTACAAAGATCTGATGAAGTGAGAGAGTTTGTATATGGCACAAAGAAAGAGATCAAAGGCCAGTATTTAAAGTGTTTAAATTATAATGGTCAATTGGAGAAACATGTAGAAACTTGCATATAAGTTTTATATCTTGACATAGATAATGAGATTGATCGATCCAACCTATCAAATCTACATTAAAGAGTCTATGCATCAAAACTTGAGTCTAATAGATGTTATAGATAGTAAAAATACCTATAATTATAGTGTGATACATGGATTTGTGATGCGGGAACTAAAAATTCATGTCATAATGAACTAAAGTCCAAAATTGGCATGATGTGTTTGTAGTCTAAGTGTGAACACAAATAAGAATCAAACCCTAGATCAAATGCTTATATATACAACATATAGGATATAGTTGCGATTGTTAGAATTGTGTCAAACAAAAATATATAGACAGAGGTAGAAGTGCAGAGAAGATGAGTTGTGGTTGAAGAGTGTCAAATAGAAAATATAGTGACACGGAGGAAAAGAGTTAGAGAGAGATGAAGTGTGTCAAATAGATACATATACAAGCATAGAGAGAGAGAGAGAGAGATGTAAAGAGGAAGAAAGGCACATAGAGATAATATGCAAAGAATGAACAATTAAATATTAGACTTATAATAGAGAGAATAGAGTTGGATTCATTCATGAATCTATTTTGTATACTAAATTTGTAGCTCCATAGATCTGATTGGTTGGTGTCATAAGACAAGTTGAGTTGGTGATTGGTTAGGGGATTGGTGTCTCCTTAGGTTTGGTTCCCTTAAACATTATATAATGAGGTTGACTTGAGTTGATGCTCAGTTAGGGAGTTGGTGCTCTTAAACTAGGGGATTGATGTCTCCTTAGGGTTGGTGCCCTTAAATATATAACTAGTGAGGTTTGTTAGTGATGATTTGAACTGTGAGGTTGGATTAGAATAGTAGATTCTAGCAACTATTCTCACCATGATTTTTTCCTTTGAGTTTTCCATGTATAAATCTAGTGTCATGTGTATTTATGTGTATCTGATATTTGCATTTATCTTTTAATCTACATATGGTTTTGAATTTATTTTAAAAGGATTAAAGGACTCATTTTAGTTGATCTATTGATTCACCCCATCTTAATAGATAGTTGTGTTCCAACACTTCTTTGTTGATTCTCATTGAATGAATAAAATATTTACATAAAAGTATTTAAATAAAATTCAACTCAAAATTAGAGTTGACATATATAATTAAAAAATCTAAATAAATCAAAAACTACCTAAAGCACCTAAATCTAACTGACCCATGCAATGTTTTATAAAATTGCTATTTTTAGAAGCTCTCATCTTCTAGCAATTTTCAAATGTTATTTTAGTAAGTATTGCATGCAAGCTTGGATAGGCCTAAAAATATCACATATCCACTAGACACTAAAATTAATCTGATGGATAAATTTCAATTGAATTTTATGTTCGATTACAAAAATATGCTATTTTTAAAAATAAAAAAATCTTGAAAAAATATTAAATGTATTTTTGGAATCTCAGATGATCATGTATGCCCTGTAAAAGTTAATAAAATGTCCCTAACTAAATAGGGCAACATATGGATGAGTTTAAATTTTTGATACAGTCATTTTGGCATAAATGAGAGATCAAACAAAATTATGGGTCAAAATTAATGGCCTTCAAAAGTTTGGTCTTTACATCGACATCATATTGACAATATGATCAAAGTATTAATATATGATGAATGTATAACCAAGCATACATGGTATCATGTTGATTTATTGTTAGTAATTAGGAATGCAATGAATAAATAAATGATCATAACTGAGTACTTGAAACTGATATAGAACTACTCAAAGAGGATGCATTATATGGATCGTGGCATTGAAAAATTGGGGAGATGCATGATATAGATCATGGCATCATAAACTTAACAAACAATGTCATGCAAGAGTCATGGCCATGAAACATACAAAATAACACACATAAAATCATATAAAACACTGAAGAAGGTCAAGGGGCCACATATAAGAAACATGTTAAAATTTCACTCACACACAATAAGGCTTAGAGCCACAAACAAGGGCATGTTAAACTATCCACAACCTAGAGCAAATAATACACACAAAACATGGATCAAAGAAGTAAAAACATGATAATCATGCATGCATAAGTGAATTTGATCTACATAATCAATTATAACATTAGTATATTTAGTAACTCAGTTATCCAGTAAGATATAAACATGAAATTAAGGGAGCAAAATAAAAATATTTTGTGCAATGTACTATAATTTAGAAGGAACAAAAGGGATAATTATAGAGTGATAAAAACTGAGAAAATATGCTCTCAGTGAACTTGTTATTATGCATAGAATCTATAGAAGGCTTTTGACTATTTTGAATTTGATAAAGTAGAGCATATGTTCACTAGGATAAATCTACTATAATTAGATGAGAGTGCAGTGTGTGATTGTCTAGATTAGAGTGGTTTTGTCTATGTAAAATTTTTGGGTTTGAGATAGTATCACCATCTAAAACTATATTTAAAAGTGATAATATATATGTTTTAAAACTCACTCAAGTACACTTGTAAATAATATTTAATTTAAAACTAGATATAGAGAAGTACTGCATATACTAAAGCACAAATCAATTGATGTAAATGGATACACATATCATGCATAGGTCTTAATTTTTAGATTTTTTAGAATATATGTTTTTTGTACTTTTTAATATATATAATTTAAAAGGAACATACTAACCAATGAATCCTACAATATCCTCACAATCAATAGGTCTTCTATCTAACATAAGGAGGATGATCTCTCATGAATGGAAAGTATCATGTCACTGTGAAGTAACTAGTCTCAACTTGGAATCTAAAAAACTAATATGGCTTTGTAACATAAGTGTCACTATCATGATGAGAATATTTAGTATATTGGGTATGTTTTTTAGTATTGTGAACTCTAGGACTCTTTATAACCAACATGGATTATAATTACTTTGTGTTGGTGTTCTTTGTGGAACAATATTAGTTCCCTATAATATCAATCTAGGATGTGTTGGAGTAGAGAGTGACTCTCTAAACTCTGTGACACATTGATGATTAAGTGGTTTTTCAAGGATATGTCTCTTTGTAAATTTAACCACTTACTTCTATATTATCTGTGTAGGTTAAACATTTTATAGTTGTTCAACTAAAATATGTTGTGTAGGAACAATGACCTTTGGTTTTATGGGGTATTCATATGGAATACCATGAACTATGATAAACTCATAAAAAAAAGTATTTCAAACATCTATGTACTATTTAAAGAACTACACGTAGCTATTAAATCTAGAGACATCCTAATAACATACTGAAGACTCATGCACTAGGTGCTATTATGACCTTTGCGGCCACATATATTGGATAAATTGTAGTGGTAATGTGATCTCACCATATAAATTTTAACATGTTCATTAAATAACTTAATTATTGTCATTGTAGTAAATATATCCTTAGTTATGTATCTAAAATGTGAGATAAGTGTGATAGTGCACATATTCAAACTTTAAAAATTATCATCCATGGCACTCTTTATAAGCTTGAATGAACAAAGAATTCAAATCAAAACCATTTTCAACTATCTCATGCTTTGTAAATGTGATAAGTGGTCTAGATGGAACTGAAACATGATATATACTAATGATGTCATTTAAAAGTTGTTGCCTCTATATGAAGATGATAAGAAGCTAATGGATCATGTACATTATATTTGCAATGCACTACTAATTTATTTGTTATTTCTTGACCTGTATTCTTAGGGAAAGGATCACCAAATATCTTCGGTGTTCTACTCTCACTTGGTTATGCCTTTATATTTTTAGTAGATGTACCCACATCAATTATGTTCTCATCGATAAAATCCCAAATATTATGTCTCAAACTAATTCATGTGTTGGTAGTATGCCCTAGTGCTTTATGAAATCACAAAAAATCATTTTGATAAAATGCTTTTGGAAGCGTCTTACTCACGCCAACATATTTAATGGGAGGGAAAGATATGAGGCTACATTTCAATAAATTTTGTAACACCTTGTATGTAACTTATAAATTTATTGTAAATTGTCTCATTAGAGGATATGATAATATAATATGTGGAATAGGTTCTAAAATTTCATTCTTTGTTGCCTTTTGATCATTTTTACTTTCACTCAAGCTCATTTTGTATAGTGGCTTACTTGGATTCTTTACATGAGAAGTATAAATTAGGTGGGTTGCATATTTTAGCTTATTCATTGCCAACAACTTGACCTCTCTTTCCTTGAATGTGTGACAAAAATATGTGAATGATAGAAACTTATTAAACATAATAAATTCATGTAGAGGTGGAAGCAATATTTGTTTAAATATGTCTTACAATTCCCTATATGCCATAGGATTCATCATTTTGGATATCATGGTATTATAAAATAAGACATGTTCTATGATAGGATCATTGGATTATTTTTGATCTAAGCAATAAGAGCAAATGAAATCTTTTCACTTATATTAATTGATAAATGTGAAAGTAATAAATATGCCAAAGGATTGAACGTATAAAATTACTGATGTGGTAAATTATAAAACTATATTAGATCATACTCTTTTAAAATTTTGAGAAATAACTTGAGCAACCTATTTTTAAATGTGTAGTCTAAATGTGCTACATAAAATTATCTCAAGTGTTGTTTGGGGTCACCTTTTACATCATACAATGTAAGCTTAGGTGTCATAAAACTAGTTAGTAAAGGATATGTTGAACCAATGGAGTATGCAATAAAATCTATGAATAAATTATGATTGGGTTTTGAATAACTATATTCCATTTTTAACACCTTAGTTTTCAGAACTAGAATAGTCTACATAAGGGATTGTGCATAATGATTAGAATTTGTGTTTAGTAAAGGTAGTGTAAAAAGTGATTGAATAGAGATTAGCATATTGATCTTTTGAAACTCTTAGGTTTCCACCCATAGTAGAAGTTGGTATGAAATAGTATTTAGTGACATAGATAAAGGAATGTATCCCATATAAATATAAGTTTCATAGGATTGGCCTTCAGATGCTTTCTTTATTTCTTCCTTGACAATTTTTAAAAACACATCTTGCATATCTAGATCTTTGAAATAGACCTTTCTACTTGGATTTTGTCTGAGTCCTAAAATATATTAACTAATACTATCATTATGTTATTAACTAAAATCATTGTATGGTCGACTTGAGTACCACTTATTCTAACACTTCTTTTAAGAGAGGTAGAAAGAATTTTTTTAGATTACATACAATATGAAATAGAAACCTAGATGATTCTTATTAGTAAAGAATTGTCTAAATCTAAAAAACACTAATATAATAATTAGAAATAATAAAAATAAGGAAAGAAACCCTAGGAACATGTGTAGTTAGGGTTTGAAATATTAAATCAACATATGGTTACACCAATATGTTTTTATCAAAATTAGTGAGTTACATAAGTGTTAATTATAATTATGATAAACTACTGAGTAAAATCAGAATTTATAAGATATGCAATAAATCACACAAGACTGATTTGGAACTTACTATTTATTGAAATATGATAAAAGGGTAAAGTAATAAATCACTTGGATCTGATGGACTATGAAACATATTTTTTGATCAATTGTGGGACTATGTGAGGTCATTATGAATCAAGAATAGGACTATATATATATATATATATATATATATATATATATATATATATATATATATATATATGACAAGGCCACAATATTCAGATAAGGTCAACATACATTATTATCTCTAGGGTGCACCAACATTTGGCATGATTTAATCCCTCTATATGAAACTATATTGGTGTGACTTAGACTATGGATCATGTGTAGTGAACAGATCTATTCGATTCACTATAGGAGTTGTTGTGTGTCTTCTTCTTTGCTTGAAACCCTATCTCAATAGTCAAGTAAAAATGTATGAAATAAATAAGAAAAAAGGGTTAGGATATGAAGTAGTGCTTGACCTCAATACCTCATGTTAAACATTGCCTACATACCAATAATCTAAAGAGAGATCAAACTCCATGTAGTTCTCCCATTTTATAGTGGTGTATGTGAAATATTGGTGTAATGATATATATAAGTGCAATCCTGATGTATTTATGTGCTTCAATAATGACATGTGACCTTGGAGGTCTATTCATAATTATATCATGGTTACTTGGGTTGTGTGGACACAAAATTTTGAAGAATAGGTATTTTCCTCTCAATGTGTAGTTATAATAATTTTGGTTCTTTCAATATAGAAGCCTATTGCCGACAAATAAACAAATGAATAGAAAATGTGCTTTTATAGTGTTTTTTGAGAATTTCATCGAATGGGACTGGTGAAACATGTGATACATATTATTATCTTAATTTCAATTTGATAGATTACCCATTTTTTGGATGGAGGATGAAACTAGCAACTTCAAACACTATCCATGAGTGGGATTATCCTATAGGAACGGCCTTGTTTGAGGAGCAGAGACAACTAAACTAGAAGTGTGGATCAATCCAATTATGAGTTTAGACTTGGAATGAAAAAAAAGAATATTAAGCATCATAATAGTTTAATTATAAGGATCATATGCATAGAAGTAGAGGAATAGTGGTTTATAATCATGGAATTGAACATAGGCTAAGTGTGCATAAGGAGTGGTCACAAGAGCATTGTTTTAGCATTAAATGTTAATTTTAGTGACTACATATACATTATTTATTCCTGATAGAGAGCTTAACTAGTACTTATCTAACTAAAAGAATAAATATTTTAGATTACCACTAAATACTAAAGTTTCATTTTCAACTCAGTTCTCCACCATCCAAAATTCAAAACACCTTGCTATTTAATAGAAAAGACACCTCACAATCTCAAGTCACATAGAAATTTATTTGTACTTGACAAAATTATGATAAGTTTTTGATCACGTACTTGAGTCTGTAAGTAGAATAAACAACTAAACATTGAAATCTAATATGGAGAGTAAATATGAAGATTGTCAAATAATTTAACTAAAATTTAAACATTAGGAAAAAAATTCCTTTACATCCATAAAAAATATAAGGTTTTTTTCCATTTTCCCCTAGTCACGAAGGCTAATCTCATACGATTCACCAACCTAAAAACCCCCACTCTAACGATATTATCCAAACATCTTATTAAAAAAATTGTAGATACTTGATATTTTGCATGCTTGTATCCATGTAATATTTGAGTTTGCATGAAACATAGATCCTACCCTATCATCTATTTCAATTTCTTAAAATGTCCATTCATTCAAAACTCTTAAAGAGTAATAAAAAATCTCCCATTCTATTATAAATGGTAGTGATTTGAGTGTCCTTACTAACCTTAAAATAACACTTATTGTGGCATTTATTTAAACTAATAGGCCCAATCCCAATATTTTTTATAATTAAATATTTTTCAGGTCTAAAAATCTATATTCCATCCTAATTGGTTCTTTCCCAGTCAATTTCACTTGAAATTTGATAATTGTATTAGGACCCTACTCCTAGAGTTAAATTTAATGATGGAGTCTGGTACAAGCATGAGGAGTGGAAGACCAATTAAGGTATATCATTAAATCCTATGTTGCAATGATTTACACAACTCATAATATACATAGGCATTTCATCAAACAATCGATGTGCATACAATAGAGACTCTAATCTCACATTAACTCAGAGGAATAAAATGCAAGCATTGCCACAATTAGGCATATTGTAATATATACCTTGCCACAAGTAAGCTTGAAATGTATGACGATATTCAAAATGTTGAAAATCTTAGGGCTCATATTAGATAATTATTTGAACCCAACTATGTTAAGAAAGGTAAGGGTAAAAAGGGGCAGAGTAGTAGTGATCAACACACAGCAAACCATGAGAGTTTATTGATGCAAATCGATATGAATCTCAAGAAAATGAAGGCATATTGGGAATGTGTTGGGAACCCTAGAATTAGATTAGTTTTTTTGTTGTTATGTGTCTATATTGAGGCTATTTTGTAGATGTTTTTGGACTGTGTTAGTCCTTTTTTTTTATTTGGCTTAGATAGCCTATTATTTCTTTTGGTCTTGAACTTATCCTAGGGTTTGGGGACCCTAGTTCAAAAAAATCCCCACTTTAACACACACACACACACACACACACACACACACACACACACACACATGTATATGTATATGTATATACATGTGTGTGTGTGTGTGTGTGTGTGTGTGTAAAAGGAGGAATCAATACAAAGACACCCTATAGTGTTACACACTACTTCTACCTTCAAATTGGTAGTCTCACAACTCAATTCAGACTAAGAAACCAAAAGCAATAAAATTGTGGTCCTTCCTTTATTCTATTCACCAACCAATCCTCAAACTAGAAGGTCCTTTTGAAGGATTAGTTAGTGGTTTGTTTAGGTTTGTTTGAGGTTGGTGGTTTGGAAAAGGATTTTTATATATGTGTAAATTAACATTTTTTGGTGCTAGAGCATCTATTTTAAAATTTGTGGGTTCCCATTGGAACTTTCCAAAAACATATCAATGAACAACTATTGATGATCCTTGTGGAGTGTTATAATAAACTTATTATATTCCCCATGAGTATCATGGCCAATGATTATATGGAACAAACAATAGATGTTGGGATCATAATCCATTGGCATTGGATTTTAGTTTTGTTAATTGAAGCCTTTGTTATAGTTTTGATGTTGGTTATTATTTTGGTAAAATTGCTTTTAATTGAAGTGTTGGTTCTATACTATGTTTGAATTTTGATTTTGGTTTCGATATTGATTTTCCCATGGTGGTAGGAGATTGAAATATGCAGCATGGATATCAGGCATGGTATTATGGTTTATTTTGTTCTATTCTCATTATTGTTACAATTTTTGCATTGGTTGTTGTTAACAACATTGTTATTACTAGCTTGGTCTATAACACCAATAGTAGTGGCATTGTGGTTACGGTTTAACACTTTGGACCCTTGATTTTTTTGGTTATTAATTTTATTAGGAGTATTGTAGGAGATAAAACCTCTCATACTTATTAAGATGGAAAGTTTTTTTGAAAATGGGTGGCTTTGATTGGGATCAAGTTGGTATGGGGCTAATGTAATTTGATTAGAAGGATAATGGCTTTGGTTATTAATGTTTGTCATAACTCATCGACTTGATACACATATTTGAGAGGAACATTGGTTACTCTCTAGGTCTAGAATGCACCCCACCAAGATGGAAATGAGATCATTCAGATTAGCAATAGATATTGGTTTAGACATTTCCTTTGTAGGAGGTTCGAAAGGAATGGGATGATAACCTAGGATGAATTAATTTGTCTATGATTGTTCATAAGTATTCACATTAGGTCATTTGTTAGGTGTTGGATTAGAAATATTTGAGCTAGAAGGAAGGGGAAGTAATTGCATATTAGATAATATCTCTTATGTGGTCAAAATCCTTTCATTATAATGATTGAAAAAATTTATTCTCTAAGAATTAAGGTTTGCAAGGTAACATAAGGTCTAGTTAAAGTATGTAGATATAAACCACCTTATCCAATCAAAGTTATGTCATTTTAATCATGATAACTGTTGTAAATATTTGAGGAATCCTGTAACTCTTCCAACACCACATTATATTTGGTGAGTGGGATGAAGGAGGAAGAGCTATAAGAAGGATACAGATTGTCGATCCTTTAATTATTTGACCATTGAAATTAGCCCAAATATAAAATGAAGGTGCATCTTAAATTCAAACCTTATTTTTTAAGGAATCTAGGCCCACATGTTTGTTATAATTCTCCCCAAACATATTCAGTGGGTGTATAAACACCCACATAATAAATAGAAGAGGAGAGAGATGGAAAAAATAAAAGAAGAGAAAAGATGAAAATCACAAACGATAAGTCTTTCACATCAAGTTCACCATCTTTGTACATACATAAAATGACACATTAATCATATTCACTTGACTTCCTAAGGTCAAGCCAAGACAACTAAAATAAATGATGGATCAATGTAGCTAATGGTCTAGCTGAATAGGGTAAATATGTTTGGGTCATTGAATTGGATGAGCTTGTGCAATATGTTGAACTACCCTTATAGTATTGTGAACTATGTGTAGTAGAGGGTATGCTCTTTTATACAAGTATTATTTTGTTGCTTCATAAAGTTATTTTAGTTCAATGAACTATCTAATGATAAGGGATATATAATAACTAGATTTTAAGATGCCTATATAACATAAATCTTAATCAATGTTGCTTTATTTAAATAAGCAAAAATTAGGTTGGATTAATCTCAATATTTATATGAATCTATTGGATTGATCTCATCCAGGAAGTATCATCCACAAAGGTGAATAAATGAGATGAGGCTAGCCCCGTGTAGACAATAAAAATTTGCACACCATGATTATGAATGTCATAATTACCCTAAATGCCTTAGGACCCTCTCAAGACCAATCAAACCCTCTAACCCCTATCCAAACCTTACCCGTAATCAATTTAACTCAACTAGATTAACCTAGCCTTTACCCACTTTTTTCCCTTTACCCTCGACTACCGATGGTCAGGTTGACCACCGATGATCACCCTAACCATCAACGGTCAAGTTCCACCTCCTTAACAACTAACATGCAAGTCACCTGCCTTGATTTCCTCAAAATAACTTATCCTCATCCACATGTGAGTAATTACATGAGTGAGTTATAATTAGGAAACCTAGTTCATGTGTTGTTGTAACTCTCTTACCTTACCTATAAGAAGAGAGGAGCAAAGAGGTGAAATCCATCTACAAATCTATAATTATTATCGAGATCTTGTGCATCTAGAATTATCATTTTTGTAGGTCAATCATCATCAAAAATCTAGTGAACTAGCTACCATGCTAGAGAGCCAACTTACCATTGTAGCTCTGCCAAAGCACCAAGTACCGTTACTCTATCAGAATCATGCCAAAACTCCACCAACAATTCAATCGCCTCAAGCATCTTCCTAATCAACTTTTTTTAGGACAAGTCTTTGATTTTCAGTATTCAATTATCTTATTTGCTTTTCACACATTGCCTAATACCTACCCAACTCCTAGAATAACTCTTTGAGATCCTATCAATCAGTCATTCACCAACCCATATCTACACATAGTAACCATCGATAGTTTTCTCAGGCATCGATGGTCTATCCAACCACCGATGGTCACCTTGATCGTCGATGGTCACCTTAACTATCAATGATCAGCCTAACCACAGATGCTCACTATGGCAACAAAATCTAACAAGCTAATTTCACCTACCTACACCCAATCAAACCTAATTTTTTATTTTCTTCCCTGTTCATAGACCCCTTTATGATTTCTTGAAGCATACCCCAATCATCTAGCACTAGTATTAATTAGTTTATCACTAATCTAACCATTTCTAGTCTATATTTCTTAGTAAGAATTATTGTGTTCAATTCTATTACCTTTGATTATTGATGCAAGCACTTTCTATTCTATTTTATAAACTTAATTGTTTAAAACATGTAAATTGACAACCCCTAAGGAAGCTCTTGCTTTCAGGATCTAGCCATCGCTAGGCAATCGACTCAACTATATGTCTAAAAAAAAGGTTTTATTTTATGATTTCTTTTCTACAGGTCATCCTCCTAAGACAAAGAGGAACTCTTCACAATATTTTAATTTAATGTGTGCACAATCAAAAATGTTTTCCATCCATACCCATACTTCGTTTCTTCTTTTTTCTTTCCAATAAGCAATAAATGCATTGAAATATTCTGGCATGCCCGGTGGGACCCTTGTATCTTTGTTTAGGTTTTTGTTTGATTACATTCTCTATTATATGCTCATTAATGATTTCAAAAGTTTCTTTTCGGCTTAAAATTAAGTGCATACATCAACTGCTTAAAATTTTAGTTCATATAGCATAACTTAAAAGCAAATTAATTTATTGTAGCTTCACTCTTTGTTGCACACACTTAACCAAACCACTTTCATAAATTAAACACCAAACAAACTTGAGACAAGGCCATATTAAGATTTCATCACCTAGTGGTAACCTTACCCTTTCCCGACAATCCCACTTGGAGGTCATTACCAAGGGGAGAACCAACTCGGCTTGTTAGTTGAGTATAATCTTTGGATATCAATATATATTGACTAATCACCTGACACCCTTATCGTTATGATGTGTGAAATGAGGAGGTAATCCCCAATACCAAGCCACATATATATTCAAATATATATTACTTTTTTGCACCTAAACATAACCTGAAACCAACCTTAGACTTCCTCTTTAGTACCCACTCTACAGACCAATTTCTATCACACTTCTTAAGGCATAATCCAAAAGTGAGATTAATTAAAACTCTAGGAATTAACATCTCTTTTAGAGTGTGATTTGATTTCTTTGATAATTTTCTTGTCTTATCTTTGTTTGAGTAATGAGGCTATTTATGTTTTCTATCTCCCCTATCTCGTATGGTTCTCACTCACCAGCAATGAAGAGACCTTGCAGATCAAAACCCATCACCAAGCCAACCTACCTCTTCATCCATGGACCACATTTTTGAACCAACAGATTCTCCTCACCCCTCAAGAATTCATACTTTCCCTCGAGAGGTTCCTCAAAGAGATGTGAATTTTTTCACTTTCTTAGATAACAATCCTATAGCCTTTCAACATTATCTTACAACCATGTCTTACCATAACCCAGCTTTGAACCCAACCATAAATCCACCTTATAGCATGCCTCTCCACCTCATGAGGATTACCTCTATTGCCATTATCACTACCTAACCGTTGAATACCCAAGCTTCCTCATCAACTAACAACCCCTTCAAAACTACCATAGAGAACCAACCAACCCAAACTACCACTACCTTTATACCTTCCACTCCTACCAACCACTCCTCTGCAATAAGAGTTCCTACCTCTAGCACTACCAACCTTCCTTTAGCTACCCCCAATCCATCAACCACTACTCTACTTCAAATCCTTGTAGTGTCAATACCCTCTACCATACCACTGATCAGTACAAATTTTACCACCCTTTTATTGGTCACCAACTCAACTACCACTCTTATCCAACAAGCACCCCTTGCACCAAACATTGGCTACATCCCTAATCTATAAGGGCATGTATCCCTACCCACTACCCAACCACCTACATCTACCTACCCTTATGTATCTTCTACCCAACCAGTGGCATCCACTTACCAATATGGGTAGCCTCCCTTCCACCCACTATCAATATGTCTTCCAACCACCACAATAGTATGCATATTGTAACCTTTTGGGTGCACAACCCCATGCAGACCTAATGAAGATGATTATGGAAAAGATGACCACCTTGGAGTCATCTATTTTAGGTGATAACATCTTATCATATTACCAAATCTATAATAATCCCATCCATCCATATGTACCTATCAAGCCATATCCTCCCTAATGGGAACTTCCCAAGTTCTCTATATTTTAAAGTAATGAAGATCCCCAACAACATCTTAGGGCATTTAGGCATGCTTGTTATCTCATCACCTATGATGATACCATTCTTCTCTGCACATTTCCCATTTCCCTAACTAGACTGGTATTAGATTGGTATAGTTTCATACCCAAGCACTCTCTTTTTTCCTTCACTCAACTGGCTCAAACCTTCTTGGACCATTTTTTTATCAATATATCCAAGAAAGTTTATATCACCGACCTCTATTCCATCCAAAAATTTTAGGATGAATCTATTATCAATTTTATGGCTCGTTAGAGGAGCCTAATCAACCAAATTTCCTTTTATTTGCCTCAACCTGAACTCATAGAGCTCTTTGCTCAGTCATGTGCCAAGCATATCTCCTCTACACTACATGTCCAAAGATTCTGAACCTTCAATGAATCCTTTACCATGGTGCATAAGTTAGAGAACTGAGCCATTGACAAATGTAAGCTAAAGCTCAAAAACAAGAACTCAACCTACAAAACTAATGAGGCTTCTTCCTCCAAGTTAAGCAACTAGTCCAATACCAACACCAAGAGCAAGGGAACTGTGAATGTAGTTATCCTAAAAGCCACTCCTCTACCTTCTGTCAACTATCCAAATTCCTCTAGTTCCTCAAATAAAAACACGAGGAACCAAAACCAAAATAACCAAAAACAATTCACTCCACTTGGAGAATCTTATGCCTCTATCTTGGAGAAGTTATTGAAATCTAACATCATTCAACATCCTCCTATCAAACCTCCTCAGTAGTTTGATGCCTCTCATTTTGTACTTAGTGGTCCAATGAGAATGATTTGTGTGTCTTTCTTCAGGTAATAGGACATGACGTTAGTAGGTGAAAAAAATTTAAGAGCCTCATCTAATCCCTCATTGACAAGGGGGAGGTTACATTGGAAAACCCCAATGCACCATTAAACCAATCCCTTGATATATTCAGGCAGCCCTTCCTAAACCATATTCCTACCAAGAATGAGAGAAATAACATCAAGTGCTCTTATAATATGCATACAGTTAACATGGTCCTTGATGCACTCATTACCAAACCACCTAGTACCCAATCCTCTGATCTTCCACCATCTATTGAGATAGTGGACTTACCTTCCCTTCCTTCAGACACTCAAACTAAGGAAATATCATCATCTTTCCCTCCACTTATTGAGGTAGTGGAGCCACTACACTCCCTTTCAACTAATATATTAGAATGACCAACCATCACCACCCTATCTTTACCTTCAACTAATGAGTAACCTACTCCCCCTTTGGAAATCCTTCTCAAAGAGGAAACCCTCATGTCTACTCCTCCCACTAAGGAACCACCTATCTCAACCTTGCATCTTTTGATTTAGGAAGAGGATGAGGTTACTATCCCTTTGTCTTTGCCTAGGGGCTTATATTTTAGGTCCACTCTTTAGGGAATAAAACCAACCTACAAACCATTCTCTAGGTTAGTGAAGAAATTAGAATTTATCGCCAACCTTGACATGGATCGAGCCACCTTATAGCATCAATTTGGGCTACCTTATATCACCAAAAAAGAACCTCCAACCACACCTTTAGTAGACCAACCCACCACTTTTGATATCCAAACTTCTACCCTACCAACCAAACCAATAACAACTTTTACCAATCCAACAATCCCTCAACCATCTAAGGTACCTAAACCCCAAGTGACCAAATCATCTTCTCAATCCAAACCAACCAAACCAATCAATAATCTTGGCACCTTCCCAACACCAAGCCTTAGTCACGCCTCGATGAAGGTAGATCTTGCCTCATTAGAACCAACAACCAAATGTTAGACCAAAGTAACTAAAGAGGTAAAACCACATAAAGGCTGAAAGGCCCAAATTTTTCCTCCCTCAACCTTGCCTTCCATTATGGGGCCTCATCCCTCTAACTTGAGAAGGAAGTCAATTTCCTCTACCAAAATGCCACCACCTCTCTTGGTTACATCTTTGTAGTTACTCTTTGATGCACCTTTTTTCACTATGCTAACAATACCTATGCTACCTACCTTGTGATCTTCCACCCCTAGGTCATTAACCTCCTTTCCTAAACTAAGGCCATCAACCAAGAGCACCACCCTACCCAAAACACCTATCACCAAACATACTCCTAAACAACCTTCCACCTCAACCATCAAATTAAAAACTATGACACCTCTACCACCTTTAGTTGAGTCCTACTTGACTATTCTCCATAGGTTATTTTAGACTTATTATTTAGCCTTACCTCCCATCAAACCCTTTGACCCTCTTGCTTCCAAACTTGTCTAATATAATGACCAACACATGTGTTTTTATCATAGGACACCCATCCATGACACGGAGAAATTCAAGTCTCTCCAAACCATTATCCACTAGCTCTATGACGAGGACGATCTATTAACAAATAAACCTCCTATGGGCCCCATACCAATCCAACCACCAACCATACCTATCAAACACTTATCTACTCCTCCACTCTTACCTAAGAGTGAAGATGAGTCTAACCAGTCTACTACCTCAACCTCTCCTTCTATCCATACTATCAATGTGGTCACAAAATCATAGTAGAAGGATAATGGGACGGCTAAGGTGTCCATTCCTTGGATATACCCTCTTCTAACTCCCAACCAACCTACACCCAACCATCTCCATCCTCGACCAAACCCAAGGTGTCTATTTTAGGTACCTCCCAATTTCACCCCTCAGAATCCATCAGGAGAGTTATCCTCAAGCAACTTCACTAGACCTCGAAAAAGATGAGCTTGTATGAGTTTATCTCTACCTCTCCCCATCACTACCAAGCATTAATATATTCTTTTCAATCTATTGAGGTCCAACTTGAGGACCCCCAACCTCTAGCAGCCTTTATTGGTACCCTTCAAATTTCTAACCTTGTTACCTTCAAGGATTCAAAAATATATTCCATCCACCTTGAGGACCCAAATATCCATCTCTTTATTACTTCTTCCATCAACCAAACCTACATCAAATGGGTCATGATTGATGGGGGAGTTATAATTAACATCATCTCCTCTTGATCCTACAACCAACTCAACTTGTCAGGATAATGTCATGTTTGAATCTTCAGCTATCCTTCATTTCTTCAATGATACCATGGCCACTACCTTGAGAACTATCATACTTCATATCCAGGACCCCTTATGCTCCTAAAATTTTTCTATGTTATGGAAGGTGAATTCCAATACAATGTATTGTTGGGATGACCTTGGATCCATTATATGGGTTAAATCCCCTCCACCCTTCACCATTGTATTAAGATTGAGCATGAAGGCCAAGTCATCACCATCCAAGCTGCCCTAAGTCCCTTCTCGATATGTAACATGACCTATCACCCCAATGATGCCCTCATACCCCCATCCAACACACCTTTAGCAGCTAAAACCCAACCTTCAACCACTAAATTAGATATCATATCCCCTTTTACCGATGAGGCATTAACTAGTTCCTCTATCCCTTCAGACCAAATCCCCACCATAGACCCTTTGGAATCAATGTTCTATCACCTTTCACTGGGGTAGTATCACCTTTTAACAGTTGATGCTTTCCCTACTCCTCTCAAGTATGGGAAAATTACTAACCAATCGAGATATGACCCTAATGTCAAGATTATTATTCCCTTTGACCTCCCCACTATCAGAACCATTTTTTCTATGGGGGGCTTGATAAATCCCTGGGTACTTATACCACCTCTCTTCCACCTTGACCATTCACTGTTGGTTTATCTTACCTAGATAAACCAAGATTTACCAAGACATACCTCCATCAGTGTGCTTAGAAAGGATTCAGTCTTGAGCGGTATGAGCATGAGCCACATGAATTAGTCACCATCAAAACCAAGGAGCCACATGAGAAGAATGAACTTGGTTTCATCTTACCTAATAAGACTAAATCCAAATAAGCTACCATTACCATTCTTGAATAAGATGCCCCTTCCTCACTGACCTCACCTCCACTTGCATGTGAGGATGATGACATCATCCCACCTAGCATTTTTTGTCAACATGATCAGCGTTGGACCCCTGACTTATCAGAAGGAGGGGGTGACCTTAACCATCCCTTTGACCCATCTTGAGATGATAGGAGAAGACTCTCCTACCATTAACATTATTCAGTACTAGGATGATGATTCTATTCTCACTTGTCTTGGTGCCCTAGATTCTTCCATCCATAAATCCCTTCCTCCTGAGACATTGACCATATTGAATGAATCTACCATGGATATCAACTTGGGCACTCCAGATAATCCCTACATTATCAAAATTGGCTAATTGTTGAATGTTGAGGAACTTTGGGACTTCCCCTCTTTCCTCTAAGACCATAACATAGCCTTTGCTTGGTCTTATAAAAACATGCCTAGGATTGACCCCACAATTACCACCCATAACATAGTCACCAATCATGATGTTAAGCCCATAAAGTAGAAGTTTTAATGCATGCATCCTCAAATAACCCTTCTCATCAAAGAAATGCTTCAACATCTCTTATCTATCAATTTTATTTAACCCATTAACTACCCCAAATGGGTCTCAAATGTTGTACCTATCACCAAATCCATAGGGGGACTATACATTTGTGTGGATTTTCATGACCTCAACCTCGCTTGCCCCAAAGTTGAGTTTCCTCTACCAAGCATTGACCAACTTATTAATCTTACAGTTGACCATGAGATGTTATCTCTCATGGATGGGTTCTTGAATTATAATAAGATCTTAATTGCTCTTAAAGATTAGCACAAAACTACCTTTACCACCCCATAGAGAACCTTTTGCTATAGAGTCATGCCCTTTGGGATAAAGAACATTGGTTCAACCTACCAACGTTCTATGACCTATATCTTCCATGACCTCATCCATAAGATTGTTGAGGACTATATGGATGACCTTCTCTAGAAATTCAAGCTCCAAAAACATCACTTGGTTGTTCTTAAGATCATCTTTGAATTCCTCATCCATTACCATGTCCACCTTAACCCCAAGAAATGCATTTTTGGGGTCTTGTCAGAAAAACTTCTTGGCTTTATTATCTCCCTTCACAGAATCAAAGCCGATCCTACCAAAATCAAATCCATCCTTGACATGTTCCCTCCAACCAACCTTAAGAAACTTCATGGTTTGCAAGGGAAACTTCAATCCATTCATCATTTTATCTCCCAGATTTCAGACTGTGCCAACCCTTCCACCACATTCTAAATAAGGATGTGTCTTTCAAGTGGAATAGCGACTATCAAAAGGCCTTTGATTCACTCAAAAAGTACCTTTCATCTCCACCTATCCTTACCCCTCCCAAAGATGACCAATCTTTCTACCTATATATCTCTGCCATCAAACATTCCCTAAAGGTAATGTTGGCTCACTGAGATGAACAAGACAAATAGCAAGCCATATAATACATTAGTCACACACTTGTAGAGTACGAGACTTGGTATACCCATACTGAGAAACTTTGTTTAGATTTAGTCTTCATGGCCATCAAACTTTACCACCACCTTTTTAACCACAAAACCTATGTCATAACCAACACCAACCCACTCAAGTACATGCACTCCAAGCCATACCAAAACCAACGTATGGCCAAGTGGCTCATGCTCTTAGCAGAGTTTTACCTTGAGTTCCTTTAGTAAAAGTCAATTAAGGGGCAAGTCATTACTGATCAACTAGTTGAAGCACCTTTAGCAGACAACCAACCTCCTCCTCTTGAGTTTTCTGATGAGTCCATCATGAACCTCTCTCAAGCATATTTTACCTATCAAGTCACCATGTTCTTTGATGGATCAAAGTGTTAATGTGGTGGGGGAGATGGTATCATCCTTATCCCCTTTGACGGTGAACCTCTCCCTTTGTCTTTCAAGATTGATTTTGAATGTACCAATAACATGGCTGAGTATGAAGCCCTAGTGATAGGCCTTTAAACTACCTTAGCCCTAGGAGTTAAAATAATCAATATATTTGGTGACTCCCAACTTGTAGTCAATCAAATAAATGGCTCTTACCAGTGTAAGAATGATGTTTTGCAATAGTACAAGAAACTAGTTGATAAACTCTTGGCATCATTTGAACATTACAGCATCCAATCAACCTCACGATCTACCAACAAGTTTTCCGACACCATGGCTTCCTTTATCTATTAGATACCATATGCACCCTTGGATTCTAAGATATCTATCATTATCCATAGACTTACTCAACCTTCCTATGTCAAACCATATTCTCTCACCATGTTTAATGTCGAAGAGACCCAACTTGACCTTTGGTATCAACAAACCTTTTGACTATCTCAACCTTATCGTGGTTCCTTCTAGTATTTCTAGAAATGATCAAAGAGTGTTTATCTAGATCATGTTTCACTTTACCATTACGAGAGGAATCCTTTATAAATGCAGCTTTGATGGCCTCCTCTTCCATTACCTATGCAATCAAGAAGTCTCTCATGTTATCAAGGAAACACATGATAGAATATGTGATGGTCACTTTAATAGCCTCAATATAACTAAATGTATCCTTCACCTCAACTATTACTAGCCTACCCTTAACTAGGACTGTTGTGAGTATGTGAAAAAGTGTGTCAAGTGTCAACAGCTTGCCAATTTGCATCATGCACCTAACCATAACCTTTAAGTTTTTACCAATTTTTGGCCCTCCTCACAATGGGGTCTAGATTTTATTAGTGAAATCAACCCTCATTCTTTGTATCAACACCATCCTATCATCACTGTGATTGAATATTTCACCAAATGGGTGGAAGCTATCTCCTTAGTCTCGACCAAAGCAAAAAATATTATTGACTTTATCAACCATCATATCATATATCGCTTCGATGTTCTTCATAAGATTATCACCGACAATGGTAAATCCTTTAAAAATAAGCAAGTCCAGGGTCTATACAACACATTCAGTATTAAGTTAAGCTTCTCCTCACCCTATCACCCTCAAGAAAATGGATAGGCATAAGCCTCTAACAAAACTCTTAATAACATTCTAACTAAAGTGGTCAATGTATATGATTAGGATTGGCATTTACACATCCCCTTCACCTTGTGGGCATATCGCACTAGAATTAGAACCCTTATAGGTGCTACCCCTTTATCCCTTATGTTTGGAGTGAAGGTTGTCTTTCCTTTTGAATTCCAAATCCCATCTCTTCACATATCTTTGCAAGAGCTTAATTTTTAGGGTGATTATTGTCAATGTTATTTATCCCAACTTGAGATATTTGATGATCATCGATTATCAGCGCTTACCAAGAGCACATCAAGCATACATATAACAAGCACCTTAAATTGTGAGAATTCAATATCAAAGACCTCATCCCAAAGGAAAACCAACATGTCACTAATATGGAGAAAAATAAGTAGGGAAAGTTTGCTTTCAATTGGCTTGGACCTTATATCATAACCCATAAGTATGGATCAGGAGCTTATTGGTTGTCTTCTCTCAAAGGCCACCTAAAACCTGAGCCCCTTAATGCTTTGCATCTACATCCATTATTTTGTTAAGAAGGATCAAGTCTACCTTTTGTCTAACTTAAGCTCAACCCTTGTTATCCATCCATATTCCATCTCCCTATTTTAAGAGCAATTGATTAAAGATGAATCATGTGATTATCTATCACAATCATAGCCCAATATTGAATAATGGGTACCTTGACTCTCCCCATGGCATGGTTATCATGGTACTTTCCACCTCTTTTCAGGATGGATCCCCATGGTCATTGTCACCTAAACCTATTTAACACCTAATAAACCTTCTTGTGCTTTTAGTTTTGCCTTCATAAAAGTGAGCCACTAAGCCGGCCTAAGTAATTATATGATCAAATTCAAAAGCAATCAAAGTACACCATCTCTATCATTAGCAATCATGGGTCATTCCTAGCATTTGCAGATTGCTCCCTTGAAGGATAATTATTGAAAATTTATTTGAAATTGCCAAATATAAGGTAGACTGCTCCCTTGAAAGACAACTATCAAAAGTGTTAAACAAAACACATAAACTTATACCACTCCCTTGAAGGATGACTGAGTAAATAATTTATCAAAAGCATAGCAACTTCTTGAAAGCTTCCTACATTGATCACCTTCCCATATACAATAGTAAATCAAAAGACCCATTATCACAATAAAAAATAAAAGCAAAATAATATCGATATCCATAATTGGCTCTCAAGCAGCATAATAAGGTGGAAGCCATAATCAGCTTTCACAAGTAGACTTCCCACATTGATCAGCCTACAATTTACATGGCATAGACTTGTTTTATAATGACTCTTTAGACACCTATAGAAGAGGCATGCCAGTATCACAAAAAGGTTCCATTTTCACCCATCTCTCTTTTACACTGGATTTTGAGCTTACTTAACAATATGTGGTCAAGGCACCTTTTTAACCAACACTAATACAAAACATTTGAAGGGCTTATGTTCATTACATCACTCCAACTTTGGTTTTCTTTTAGTCCTTGTCAATGAAGAAGCATTGTGATCTCTTCTTATCTTATCATGATTAGTTGACTATGGCGTTTGTCTCTTGATTATATTCTTTATTCTCCCATCTCGTATAGTTGATTAAACTACCTCATGTATTTTATCATAAATATTAACAAGCATAACCAAAACCATAAGCACAACCATATCAAGCATGATTATCACATTCATAAGCAATTAAAATAATCAACCATTTTACACCACATGTCTACATCTAAATAATGAAGCATATATTCATTAAACATTAGCATGTCATAAGTAAACATGAAGCATAACCATAAATCAAAACCATCTCATGCCTAGCTAAGCATATATCAATGTCTACACAACCATAGCATAAGTACAGTCCATAATCAAACATAAACATCACATCATAAACATTAAACATAAACATCAAACCATCAGACCATGAACATGAGCATAAACAAAGATCATATATAACTCTGAGTCAAATAATACATGTGATAATGAATGTCCTTTCTCAATGCATGTGCATCTCGCTACATTGGCATGTAGGCCAATATCAAAATCATGTACACCTATATTTATATATCATAACATATCACATCATGCCCCTAGATGACCATTACCACCAAATCCACATGTACTACCATTGCCATCTAGTTCTTGTCCTCTTAGACTGCTTATCTATCCTCCAATTGAAGTGGCCCACTGACTTGGAGTCACCATAGCTTCTCCACCTGCTAAACTAGATGTAGACTTACCCCATCAGGGTTATTTAAGACACTGTGTTAGAATAATAGCCTCGTAGTACCTCAAGTCCTCTATTATGGCTAAATAATGGCATAAGGATCCTACTTGGTGGCCCTCATGTCAGTGATGTCATTGCTCCTACCCTCTATCTCAAGGTGTCCCTCTCCTAGGTTACAAATCCAAGTAAGGTCTTGGCCTGATCTCTCTCACCTATCATGATGGTGACCTACCCCTGTAAAGCCATAATTTATCCCTGCAATGTGGCCACCTATCCTTATAACCCTATAATTTATGCATGTACAGTAGCTAGTGCTACCCCTACCTACCCATTAGGGCCACCTCCTTTCCCTGTACTTGTGGACCCCCACTAGTTGGATCCACATCCATATCCTATCAACCCCCATCATCCCCCTAAAATTGGCCATTACATAAAGTATTTGGTACCATGTTTTACAACCAAAAATAAAACTAACATCATCAACCCCTGTTCTAACAAGGAATTCCTCACGATCTAGGACCACCTCCTCTGGCTGTGGTTTGGGTAATAAAAACTCAGCATCCTCCCTCTTGTATCTTAAGAATGGGCCTAGAATACCATGTAACAATCTGAACTACCTGTAAACTCTATCAAATGAGATGAGCTCAGTCTCACCCTCTCTCTTGTAGATCTATCTCTAGCTCTGTAATGACAATGTATGATATTTGTAGAGGACCCACTTAAGAAAACCAACATATGGCCTCCATACCACATCCCCCACAACCAGGCCATCCAATGCATACCTAAACCAATCAATATCTCTCACACCTCCTCCATCTCCTATGAGTGTGTATTCACCCCTCCATTGCATAAAACCCACTCTAAAATCCATCTAGGCATAGCCCTCCCATGGTAGCCCCAATGGTCTCAGAGCATTGATGTGCTCATATGCCCAATAATGGAGCACAAACCTCACATTGATCTCATATCATCTATGAGCTTAGAATCCCCATAACTTCCTGTAGATTTGAACTAGACAAACTAGCACCCAACCAAACACTATCTTACCAAGCAACATCTCTACCAACACACCTAGTAATAGATAAGGAAACTACCCACTACTCAAGTCCAGTAATGCAAAATAGGAAACTACCATCATCATCATGGTCATAAAATGCCTCTAATTTGGAACCCTCTAGTATAATGGCCCATAACTAAAACAACCAGCATGCCACTTGGCAAGGGCCCAATCCTCACCATACAAAACCTCCATCTACTCATCCCTCACTTTGCTATTTATGTGATATATTAGCTCCCCCCAAATGGGTAGCCATGTGATCCTATGAACATCCTCTAGTAGGATGGTCATCTCTCTTGTTGGAAAGAGGAAGGTGTTCATGGTTAGATCCATCTCTCGATGAGGGCCATGATCACCATCACATCTCGTAGCAAGTGTTGGTAGTGTCTCATGGCTCTGAGGCTGACCTCTCCCATATGTGTCCAATCATCCTCAGTCATCCCTCCATGGATCTCTGTAAAGATCTTAGGAACCCTATCCCTCATTTGGATCTAGTCTCATGCCTATAAAAATTAAAGTTAGCATGCACACTTAGTTTTTCATTGCCATTGCTCATTCCCAAATCCACCTCTTTATCAACCTAAACCCACCTCAATCAACCTATTCCAACACTAAATCACCACCATTACCTCTATATCTTTACCTCTCATCACCCTCACCTACCAAAAATTTTAATACCTACCTTAACCTATCAAACCAATACCTAACTCTCTTTTCCAATAAACACCTAATCCTTTTTAACACACCATTTCTACTTGACACCTACCCTATAACCATCAGCCTTTTTTTTTTTTAAATGCCAAAAAAAAATTCCAACACCTTATTTCCTTTATTTTTTATAAATCACTTGGCCACTCTTTTGACCACCGATGGTCATTACGACTGACAATGATCAAGCAACCATTCAACTTCGATAGTTGATAATAGATGGTCAAGATTGGCTATCGATGGTCATGTAGAACCATCAATGGTAACTATGTGTGATTGTTGATAGTAAAATACCTAACCCTAGCCTACCAAAAAACTACTAGAATAACACTAATCTAGTAAATAAGCTACCTATATCTATCCTATACCCTGTCCCCAACCCTAATGCCCTTTTAATTTCAAATTTCATCAGATACATTTTAAAAACATAGGGAAAACCTAAATCTAGGTCAAAACCCTACAAAAATAACTACATACTACCTAAATTCAACTTTAAATCCACCAAATCCACTAATCTATCAATTTAAAACATCACTTACCTCATTCCTCGACCTCTATCGAGGATGAATCCTATGTCTCATTTCTTGGTCATGCCCGTATCCACCCTGCATCCTTGATCCTAATAGATCACCCACACATGCTTTCGACCAATCAACAACCACTAAGTTAGCACACCACTCAATCAACCCTCTCACACAAAATGCCAAAATTACCAAATCACCCAGAGCATGGAAAACATGGAAGTCAAATAGCAAAAGTGAAAATGACTTTTCATTTTCACTTCTTATGTTCTAGGCTTTTAGGGTTTTCCCCCTGACTGTCGATGGTAAGGGTAACCATTGACAATCAATCTTAAGACCCCTGACCATCGACGATCAAGAAACCCATATTTTAAATTTTATAGGCACCCATACCTAAGTGTCAAATTTTTGGAGATTACCTTCTCCTGCAAACCCAAACCCACCCATGACAATTACCTTCTCCACCCACCTCAACCACTTTGTCACCTCATCATTTCTCTATTTTGGCCCAAATAGCCCACATTTTGTGACATTTTTGCCTGGTCTTTTGATTACAATGACAAAATTGTCATATTGACCATTTTTTAACATACGCCACCGCACACTTACCTAACCCACTTTTATCTTTTTGGGAGCACTTTCTACCTTAGATACCCATGACACTTGACCCATTTGTGTTTTCTATGGGAGCACTTCCAACCTTGGATACCCACATAAATATTGACTTTGTCTAAGAGACTAATAGGTGTACCCAATCACCATGCCTAAATGCAATCATATGATACACTAGTCACTTGTCTTTCTAGTACTGACCTTTATTATTATCAACCATGGCAACCTAGTCTTTGCATGAGCTTGGCTATCACACCTTTATGTCACACTTTGCACACCTATTTACACTTTAGTGCCCAACCTATCATCCACCTTCATATCGACCACCTTCATCATTAACCATGTCAAGCCCACACTTAATTTTGCTTTACCTCATCGCCTCTCAGTTTGAGGGGGAACACTTCCCCCCATACTTGGGGTAATCGAACCTTTGACCAAGCGTCAATTTTTGTTTTGTAGCTTATTAATTCAAATTGCATAATAAAAATGGGGCAAAATGTAGACACCAAAAATCTTCATACCATGATTTCGAATGTCGTAATTCCCCTAAACACCTTAGGATCCTCTTGGGATCAATCAAACCCTCTGACCCCTACCCAACCTTACCTGTAGTCAATTTAACTCAACTAGCTTAACCTAGCCTTTACCCACTTTTTTCCCTTTACCCTCGACTGTCGATGGTTAGGTTGACCATCGATAGTTAGGGTCCACCTCCTTATAAAATAATATGTAAGTCATCCACCTTGATTTCCTAAAAATAATTTGTCTTCATCTACGTGCGAGCCATTGCATGACTGAGTTATAATTAGGAAGCCTAGTTCACATGTTGTTACAACTCTTTTGCCTTACCTATAAGAAGAGAGGAGTAAAGAGATGAAATCCATCTATAAATCTACAATTATTATCAAGAGCTTGTGCATTCAAAATTTTCTTTTTTACAAGCCAATCATCATCAACAATCTACTGAACCAGATACCATCTCAGAGAGTCAACTTTCTATCACAACTCTGTTAAAGCATCAAGTACCATTACTCTATCAAAATCATGCCAAAACTCTACCAATAGGTCAATCACCTCAAGAATTTGCCCAATCAACTTTTTACAAGATAAGTATTTGATTTTTAGTATTCAATTATCTTATTTATTTTTCACACACAGTTGAGTACCTACCCAACTCCTAAAATCCCACTTTGAGATCCTGTCAATCAGCTATTCACCAACCCAGATCTACACTTAGTAATCATTGATGGTTGTCTCAACTGCCAATGGTCTGTCCAACTATTGATGGTCACCTCGATCACTGATGGTCACCTTAACTACCGTTCGTCAATCCAACCACCGACGGTCACTGTGGTAATAAAATTTATAAAGCTAATTTCACCTACCTACACCTAATCAAACCTAATTTTTTATGTTCCTACCTATTCACAGACCTCTTTCTAATTTTTTGAAACATACCCCAACTATCTAGCACTAGTTTTAATTAGTTTATCACTAATCCAATCATTTATAGTCTATATTTATTAGTAAGCATTCTTGTGTTCAATTCCAGTACCTTTGATTATTGATGCAAGCACTTCTTATTCTATTTTATAAACTTAATTATTTAAAATGTGTGGATTGACACCACCTGAGGAAGTTCTTGCTTTCGAGATCTAACCATCGCTAGGCAATCCACTCAACTATTTGTCTAGAAAATAGGTTTGTTTTAGTACTTTTTTATCTACAGGTCATCCTCTCAAACCAAAGAGGATCTCTTCACAATCTTCTGATTTAACACGCATACAATCAAACAGGTTTTCCAACCATATCCATACTTGGTTTCTTCTTTTCCCTCTTTCTAATAATAAGCAAGAAATTCATTGAAACACCCCGAGTAGGTAAAGTCAAATTTAATGTGTTTATTAGTTAATTAAAGAGCAAATAAATGAATATGCGTAGCTAGTTGAGCTTTCACTAATCTAGTTTGTTAGTCCAGGGCCTCAAATTGACCGATTATTAAATGTGGTAGTAGAATTGAGTGAAAGACTTCTACCTAAAGCTCGTAATCGATATCACTTTGGATGTTTTATGTTTAAATGGGGGTGGGCACATGTGAAAAATATCTTATCCTATGTGGATGAGCTTGTTCTAAGATCATCTTCCAAGGATGTGTTGAGTGATATTTGAACTAAAAACTGATTTGATTTTTTAAAATGTGTGGGCTTATAACTAATGTTTTTCAAAATGGAAGATTTAAAACAATAAATAAATTAAAGCATGTTTAAATGAAATTAAAAATGAGTTTATGTGTAACTAAGTACAAATAAATTATTATTTTATTTAAATTAAAATATTTTGGTTTCTCTATTTATCTAAATCATATTCAAGGTAGACACAAACAAAATTTTATTTTTTGTTTGTCTTTTCAAAGTTGTAAAGAAATAAAAATATGCCAGCAAGAAGCTTTGAAAGTTTGAAGAAATGATAAATATAGAACATAAATCTATAAATAAATAGGTCAATTATATGGAGGTCAATTATAAATAAATCTTTTCCAATACTTTTACAATATGTTGATTTTGCAGAGGATGATCCAATTAAAAATTTTAAATATTTATAAAATGCACATGAAATATTTATGTTTTGGCTTTTAATTCACCAACATGTTTTAAATAAAGAGATCTAATCTAAGAAAATAACAGGAAAGCTAAAACAAAGAAACCTCCAACTTTTCAAGTGTAGATGACAAATTAAAAGTGTGTTGTTGGCTATGAATTTTCAATATTCACGTTGCATCCTCTATGTAGTTGCCCAATTTGACCCTTGGACATTTCCATAAACAAGAGAGATGTCGGATACATAAATTAAAAGGAAAAGCAACATTTATGTGGTTATCTTTAAAAAATGATAGTGGAGGGTGTTCATTTATGAATTTTTTGATCTGAATTTGAACATATTTAAACATATTTATAAAAAAAGAGTAATGGGGAGTTAACTAAGATAATTGGAAGTCAATTGGAATAGTGGGGAGTTAATTGGGATGATTATGAGTTAACTGAAGCAGTGGATAAAAATTAGACCATAAATTAAGCAAAATATTTCACAACACTCATTTTATGACTTGACATGAGAGTTACAACAATGGTGATGAAACTATCATTTTAATTAGAACAACAATTTTGAAATAGCCATGACAGTTTTTTCGTGCACTATGAAACCCCAGGTTTAAGATATTTTAAGCCCATATTTTTGCAAATTTGAAATTTTAGGAAAGTTTTAAAAGTAGCAAAGGGAAGATGGGAAGGGAAAGGGTTTGAGCATGTTACATTTTTATTCAGAGGTTTTTGCATCATCATTAAATTTTTGAAATGTTTCACCGTGCAAATTTTAAGTGTGTACAATTGTATAACTCAAATTTTTATAGGTTATCAAATTGATCAGATCGAACATAATATTATGTCATTCTACATCACATGTTAGCACCAATTAAACCAAATTAAGGGCATGAACATTGTTCATTCTCACTATTATATTTTTTCTCTATTTTCAAGTTAGCACAAAGTGTACTAAAGGAACATTTTGAATCTAAAATCAACCTAAAATGATTGATTCAATATACCTAGATTTATGTGATCCTAATATAGGCTCCCCATTAATCTTGAAGTTCAAGATCAATTAAATGAGTAGTGTGGTTGAGTTTATGCGTCACTCAATGGTCCTCGCAACATGAGACTACTTCACGAATGGCATAATACCACAAATACAAGTGTAGTTATTCTTTGATTATCATTTGATTTCTTATTATAACTATACTTTATTTCATTTAGACAGTAATCTATCTAATTACATACATCATTACTTGCAAGTACATATGGACATTATGAAGTATGAAAGCAATAAAAAATTAAAGTTCACAATCACCTCAATGCAAGTTTGCATTCTTTTAATCTCTTTAAACCAATATATGTAATTACACTTAAATACTATATTAAAGAGGGGCATTTGTAGATACCCATATTTGGTACAAGCCTTGTTTACACAATATTTTCATGTGATAGACCCTTAGTCACAAATAACAAGCTTATTAATGCATTCATCTTAATTTATTGTCTTCTTCTTTGTTTTACTTGGTTGCACAGTCCTTTGTTTTACTCTTTCTATATTTATTTACTTTGTCAAAAGGATCCTTGGCCCTATTTTCATTACCTCTTAACTTTCTTTGGCTTTCAGATAACACCAAATGTCTAACATAGGAATTGGGAAATTCCAAAAGCATCCAAGCATCTTTTGTAGATTTATTTTGATCATGTTTCTCTTTGGGGTGTTTCTTTTATACATTTAGTTATTATTTGGATGGATTTTGCATGCCACTAATTCCCCAATTCAAAATTAAAATAGTGTATATAAAAAACACTTAGATTCATTTAACAAGCATTCATTATTACAAAATTACATACAAAGTGCACATTACTCCTAGTTTGTTGTGCATTGTAAAGTTGAAGTTCCTAAAGGTTATTATATATTCTTAATGCTTGTATCGAAGGAGGGATTAGATGAAATAACATGTAGACTTGCATCCACATGATTTAGCACACACTCACATTAGTGGGAGCATTCATGTGATTTGATCCCTCTTAAGAGTATTGTAAATCTAGGAAACACTCAAATGGTCTTTAAGGATTGGCCAAGGTCAGTCCAACCCAACCCACTAACCCATTTTTATATTTTTATTGATCATAAGAAGTGAAAAGTATGGTTTGTTTAAATAAGATCATTCGTTTAGGGCCGAAGTGGTGCAATCATGGTAAATGGGTCCAATGAAGGATTGAATTTACTATTATGTTGTTTGGATTAACACTCTCCCATGGACACACTTGCAAGCACACTCTTGGACTTGACATATTTCCACACACCTTCATTGATTTCATCAAACTATTATAAAGAATTGAATGCACACTCACTCACTTTTACACACACTCTTACCTTTCAAGGCTTATTATAATTCATGGACTTGGTCATACACACAATCCTTCCTGAACTAAAACACAATCTTTGTTCTATTATTGGAGCTTTATTCCTTTTCTCCTTAAAGTTAACCCTTTCCCACTTGGATCTCCCTTGTGTCATGTATCTCACTCCTTTTTCTAGTTTAGATATTTCCTATCACTCATCTACCTTATTTTATGTCTCTTTACCTTCCTTGGTGTCTTAAAAACGCTCAAGATTTGATTGTTTATTATTCTTGAACGTTACTTTATTTTTACAATTCATGTGGTCAAAACTACCACTTTATGCAATATGACAATTTTGAAACCACCACTTTATGCAAATTGGTGATGCTTTCAAAATTGGCACTTAATGCAAATTGATAGTTTCATCACTGTGCAAAGTTTGCCAACTTTACGAGGCCATGATTTTTATATATAACTTGAAAGGAGATCATTTTTTTTGAAAGTGCATAAATTTTTTATGGAAATCCAAATATGCAATCACATTCAAGCTTATGGAAGTCTTTAATTCCCTTTTTTCCTCTATCCCACAGCTTATCCATTATAACCCTTCAATGCATACAGCCTCTTCTCAACTTGTACTGATGATTGAGAAACTCAAACAACTCGCTTGGAACCATGTAACTTATTGAAATTGATTCTTATATGATGTGTTTGATGTTATTTAAGTGTTAGAATATTGATACTTCTACTTGGATCATCTTCACCATAACAAAACAAAAAATAAACCAATAAAACCACACAAATACATAAATTTTTTTTTTGTTGATGCAAAATTGTCTTTACATCTTGGTTGTTCCTGCATTAGACATCTAAATTTTTATCAAATGTGAAATCCTAATCACATGGATGGAATAAGTGGAAAACCCACTACTTTAGCCATTGAGATTGATGGACATGGTATCCCCTTCTAACACACCAAATATCTCATTTGATTTTCTCTTTTTTATTTTCCACTTCCAACTTCTTTTTGTTGGCATCGAATTTTTCATCTCTTGCTTATCCATGTTCACTTTTTCCTCTTTTATTGAATTATACTCAGCATAGCCCGACCACCTCCACCAAATGTTTCTTTTCTTCTTTTTCTATCTTCTTATGATTTAAAACCCACCTTCATCCAACCATTTCCACCAATATGTTCCTTCTTGACTTTGTTCATTCATTTTCTAATTCATTTTTAGATACTTCTACATTCCACTCTTTTATATTTGCAGCTCATCTTTTCTCATGGCTTTCATCTCTTCTCTTGCCACCATCATCTTGTAAGTAGCTTCTTCCTTTATAAGAGTATTAAAATACTTTTCTTCTTCCTTCGCTTCTTCACAACTTATGAACTCAAGTGGCTCACTCACTTTACCTTGGAATGCCTCTTTCAATGCCTCATTTCTCTACATCTCTACACCTGCAACCTCATAATCTTATCTACATATTTGGGCTGATAATAAACTAATTTGTTCCATCTCATCCTTGTTTTCTTCCATTCTCAAACTCTTTATATCAGCTCTAGGTTGATTTCAACCATCTTTATTCATCTCCTTCTTTGGCATCACATGCATGCCATGTGCAAATAACTTTGCATTCCCATTGTCCATATGAAAACAATGTAAACATTGACTCATAAGAGTCTATTCTCAGAAATCTATGTGGGTTGCTCCTATGTATGCAACACCACTTTTCTCTTTCATTACTCTTGGTAGAAACACATCCACCATATTTATCTCCTTACTTGCCTCTATGTCACATGAGTGACATTATTCCTCTTTCCTTGTCTAAATTCTCTTTAGAATAACCCATATCACCAAGTTATTAACTTTTCCATCCACCATTCCACTCTCTATACATCTCTCGGGATGGATATTTGATGCATGTCCTTCTCTATCCACCATTGTCATGTTGAGAAGGTCTTCTTCTTGCCATTCTCTTTCACTTGCTTTTGTGAGGGTAATCACTTCCACCTCTAGTTATTGAAAATGAACTCCTCATATATCCTCTTGAGAACATTTTTGTACCCACACTTTCACACTCTCTCTTGTCTCCATGATGACATGAAGACAATCTTCTATTGTTGTATATTCTTACCAACCATCTCTTCAACTACTTTTGTCATATTATCCTCATGTTTCAATTCTTCACTTTTATTCTCACACATATGAGCATGTTGGACTAAACCACACTTTGTCTTCTTCTTTGTCATCATCTCCATTGTTGGACCTACCCACTGAAAAAACATATTAAGGGAATTGAGAGTTTCCACAAACACTTTTTCAACCTCTTCATCATGCCTCGTAGACATATTATCCAACTCTTCTCCATTGCTTGCATTCTTCTCATGGCTTCCACTCACATGATAAATTCTCAAAGGATCATTCTCAATAACCTCCATGGTTGTCTCCTCTTCTTTCTTTTTTCTATTTTATTCTCCTTCACATGGTTGGTCTTCAACCATATTATTTTTGTGTTCATTAACTTGCACTTCAACAATATCTATTATTTATTTCATGGAAACATGAAACTCCTCATGGTTTTCCTCTTCATTCAACTCTATTGTTTCCTTAAAGGACACATATATCTTTCCTTAGTTGCCCTCAACTATTCTTCCCTAGAAAATAGAAAATACAAATGCATTATCTTCATTCACCTAGGATGATTATGTCTCTTCCCACTTATAGGATATCACAAACTCCTTTCCATCATTAAATAATAGATCTCCTTCTTTTAGTTTAACAATTATATCCTCTACATCTTCTACCATGAAGATTCCTTCCTCTATGGACTATTCACAACTTCTTCTTCCATGATGTTTTTGAAATCAGATTTGGGCTCATCACATGAAAACCTAACTCTCTTGTCTTCTCCTCACTCATATACTTCTCATTGTTACTTCTCAAAATATATTTGAGTTGCTCACATGGCAACTTCCCTCTCATATTTCCTTTAATGGCAATACTTTTTTCTTATTTTCTCTCTCAAGCCTCAAGACATGAAGCTTTTTCAACCACTCTACTTACATGTTTTGGTACACAATATGACCCATCAACTTGGAAATCATATGTTCTCAACTTCTCTCCTTATTTATTTTTATGTCTCTTCTCTTAGATAACTCTCCAATACTCAATTTAAAATCCACGTAGTCTTTTACTTACAACCTTTACCCTCATGGGGTCTTCAATAATCTCCTCTTCAAAAATAACTTCCAACTTCACTATCTATTTCATGAGCTCCTTTGAACTCTCTTTACCACATAGCAAAAGTATATTACCAATAGGCTTACCTTTTTCCTTCATCTTGATCTCTATTGGTCTATTTTATTTTCTTGCTTGTCCTTTCTCAAATACATCCAACTTTTATTATATGAATATATCTCCAACATTTATTTTTTTCACTCACAATTGCATCAACATATCCACCTTGTGTAGTCTTTGTCATATCCAATCTCATTTGGATTTACTTCAACATGTTTTTCAAGTATTCTACTATGTGTTCTTCCTCCTTCATGCCATATCTTCTCCACAAACAAATTTTTTTTTACAACCTGCAATATACTCAAACAACAGCCTCTCACACTTTCACACAACTCTTAATTTAGCCACTTGGACTGCACATCTCTCATTCATTTCTTTTACCTCTATTTTCTATACCCACCTATACAATATGGATAACACATCTACACACCCTCTACCCTTTGTTTACTCAATGGAGGATGTACATACAATTCTCTACATGTATGCAATCAGAAATGCATCATGTCTATAAATAAATCTTAGCTTAGAAAAGATAGATCATACTATACACTTATGAATGGTGACACATTTGTTAAGAAAGAACATGACCAATATGGGGATCTATTAGACCCAATTAGGGAATCTCTTACTGCAATACATGGTGCTAGGGAGGGTTCCAAAGCATCAGGTCAAACATAATCATGCAATAACTAAGGGAGTCTTGTGTTTTGATATCTCACTAAACTAATAACAAGTAAAGTAAATATAATCTAGTACTCACCAAAATATTTTGGCATAAAGTGAGGGTTAGAAATAATAAAATTAAACATTCATAGAAGATATATACTCACGTCAATGTATACAGAATCATAATGCATGGAAGAGAAGTACAAATGCATATATATCTACTCTTACAAAGGAAGAATAAAATTATGAATACTTACCTTTGAAGACGAATCTATTGAGCTTCAATCTCTCCCTTGGACAAGGTGATTTACAAGAAGTTATTGTGATATGTAAAGATGACAAGGATAAATCAACTCTAAGCTACATAACCTATCAATACATCTAAAAGACTTTTTCACAAGATAAGATTCATTTATTAAAAGAAAGTATGGAACCTTAAGCTTACTCCTCAAGTAGAATGCTCAATAAGTAGATGCATAATATGTCTTACTTATTCTTTTCTTCTCTAAATAATGGAAAAATGAACTTGTATGTATAGGCAAATTTGACCCTAAACCCTTTCAAAATCTTAGTTGACAGGTTTGACCCAGTCGACCTAGCACAATTTTGGATAATTATTCACTAGGTCATGAGCTAGGTCAGTCAAGAGCTAAACTAGTTCCTAAGTGAAATCATCCAAAACTATACAGGGTTGACCCAATCAATCTAGTACAGTCAACTGACAAAATGGGATTAAAGTGAAGAAAAAGAGGATAAAATGTGAGAAATGACTAGAGAAGATACAACAGAGAATAACAAGCTTAGGGATAAGGTTTTCAGGAGACAAATGTGTAGATAACAAGTGGTAAAAGGGATAAAAATCATGTGAAACACCAATGATCTACTCACCCCTTTCCTGATACACCCCTTAAGGCATACACTCAGAGAGATTGAGACTCGATGGGTTCCTGCAAAATACAAAGTGTCAACAAGTGATAAAAGTTTGAAAATATTATGTATACATATGCCCCACTCAAAGTTCATCACATGTCACGTGAGTGCAACATGGGATGTTGCTTCAGGAATAGAATACATAATGTTGATGCTAATTACAGTGTAGTAAGTAATAAATATAGTAAATAAAAAGATAGAATTGAAAAATACATACCTTTACTTACCTTAGTGTTGTAGATAAATAATTAGATTACAAGAGAAGTGAAGGCATTCAAATCTAAAGAATATTTGGCAACCCTGTAGAAGTTAGTGTAAAAAAATAGCCAAAAATCAAAAAAAATGGAAGATAAGCATATAATAATAGAAAAATATTCTCTACGTCATCATGATTCTAGAACATTTTATGATTCAAAAATTGGATTAGTAAAAACAAGGATATAGTCAAAATAAGGAATTTGACAAAAAATATTTGAAACATTAAGATTTTTGAAACGTAAGTTTAAGTAAGGTCAAAGGGAAGTCATTTGTTATTTTTGACTTGTGAAGGAGAAAAAAAGAGATCTGAAAGACCAAATGAGATAGGATGGTGAGGAGATGACAGGCTAGGTGAGAGGGATCCCCAGCGATGACAATGGGTGCAGCATAGGTAAGCAACTAAGAATTTGAAACTTGTTTTTGAATTTTTAATTAAGTGTATTTTATAAATTTGTAATTTAAATCATTTTTAGACATCAAAATGAACCCAAATCAGATACTAAGGGTAGGAAAAACTATTTAGGTAAATGGGTTTGAAGGGTTTGGAGAAATAACTGCCAGAAGGCATTTATTACATAAAATATAAGGGATCGATGGGTAAAAACATCTAGGTTAACTGGGTCGACCTAGTAGGCTGAAATGTTTTAAAATCCATATTGTCGACCTAGTAGGTATGTGTCGATGTAGTTTGTTTTCTAGACTGTCGACCTAGTACATTATTGTTGACCTAGTATAAAAATTCATTGACAACTTAGTACAAAGAGGGGGAAAATAGAGGGATTGACTTAGATTTTTTAGTTAGCTTCAGTCAAAATAAGGAAATTCTAGTCAACCTAGTGTTTGACTAAGGGACCAAAATAGTATGAAAATGCATGTAATAGGTTGAAAGAGTGCTAAAAAGGCCCAAAGTGGTTGACTGAGGGCTAAAAGGGATAAGTAGACTAAAGATAGGTTGAATTAACAAAAATGAATAAATTAAAGTAATTTAGGCTTATTTTAGTTAAAATTTGAAAAGAATGTATTTCGATTATGAATGACATGGAGGAGCGAATACATCTTTTGTTATTTTATGATTGTAGGGATGACCCAGATTTTGATAGTTAGTGGATGCATCATGGCTTTTGGACTTATTGAAGCACTTATCTTTTGAGGATAGAGCTAGATTGATCTCATTAGGCCTAGGAGGCATAGTAGACATGTGTAGGATTCATTTGAGTTCAAATTTGTTAGTCATGTTTTTGGGAGCCTGAGAATGATTAACACTTTCAAGTGGGAGGTGGAGGGGGATACCATAGAGGTGGGTATCACCTTGGAGGATGTGCATGTCATTTTAGGACTACCCATAATAGGTACACCCATGGTTATAGGAGCACCAGATAGTTAGAAGGAGAGAAGAGCCTTAGACATATGGATGATAAGCTCAGAGAAGATATACTCTAGATTGAGGGTAAGTATATTTGATGTATATACCTTGCAGATTTTAGATATTTGAAAGGTTGTGATAGGACTTATGATAGCACATATGTTGTGTCACAAGTTAAATGACAAAGTACCACTATTTGTGATAGCCTTGTGTCAAATGATATTAGAGCAGAGGGTGTTATATGTTTTGGGATCTATCATCTGGGTATAACTCATGTATGACATGTATGGAGTGTTGTCTAGAGAGTAGAAGTATGTGGGACCGATTATATTGTTGATGGAATGGATCCATGAGAGTTTCACCATGTATCGATTGGTTGGGTTTCCCCATGTGGTCAATGATAGGTTACTGTGGGTTTAAAGATGGAGACATGACTGAGTAGCGCAGGGCATGCCCCACGTGCCAACACTACAGAGGGTGAAATGAGCGCATATTGTATGGTAGCTATATGGACACATCACTATGATATGGCCTAGTTGGGAGATAATGGCACCAAATTTGGCATAGATAGAGGTGATAGGGAACTATATTTGGTGGATGGAGCTACATTTGATGGCACATGTACCAAGGTAGATGGAATAACCTCACCCAATGGTGTCGATAGTGGTACCCACATTTTGAGCCCGACATGTGAGAGAGTCATGGGGGAGAGGAGGATTAGGGCCACTAGTGACTAGGCCAAAGATTAAGCCATGGTGTGAGAGATCATGGACAGGTCAGGGACAATGGGAAGTATAGTAGGAGGAGATGGATGCAGAGTTAGGAGTACCAGAGATACCACTGCCATCTCTATAGTAGGAGTGGTAACTACCATGAACATGATGTTGATGAAGGTAGCATGAGCAGGAAGGAGTAGATACTATTTCCATCCTAGATGATCCATCAAACAAGCCAAAATAGAGATGGGTGATAAAGAGACCATTCAGGGATAGCCTGAGATGGGCATGAGTGGCAACTCTAGGATTTGATTTTAGAAGGTAATCGATAGATGAGGTTCTTAGAGGTCACACTGATGGGGAGACCATACTCGATGGGTGTTTAGATGGTGAGATAGTGGTATTCGACACACATCTAAGTAATAAGAGATGATTAAATTTTGTTTTAAGTTTACTTGAGATAGACTAGAGATAGATAGATTTTGAGATATATATGTGATCTAGTATCTATTTAGTTTTATTTTTGCATGTGTTTCAGAGGATGAGGAGACCATATGGGGGTTTTTGATGAGGGAAGCATTCCATGTATCCTAGATGAGGCCTTGATGCCATATGACCATACTAGTTAAAGAGGCCATGATATCTAGCTACTATGACACAGATGAGTCAGGAACAAGCTTAAGAGACAGGAACATATCTAGTGACCCTAACCTAATTAGCATAGGTATAGGATCAGGTGGCTCATATACAAGGGTAGGTATCAATACTGAGATCTCATACAACCTCTTTACAGCATTTCATTCGAATGAGTTAAACTAAGACATTTATGGGTAGCATGGCTAGGCCACGAGATAGACATGATGGGGCCCAACCATAGAGCTGGATCTTTATATATGGTTGTACAGTTGTATTAAAACTCATGATATATATATAGTGTGTGTGTGTGTACACACACACATATCGATATACACACACACACACACACACATATATATATGTATATATCTGTTGTACACATGTTCACAAATATATGTGTGTGTGTGTGTGTGTTGTGTACATAACAATATACACACGTACACACAACAATATACACAATATATATATATATATATATATATATATATATATATATATATATATATATATATATATGTTGTGTACATAACAATATATATGTGTGTGTGTGTGTGTGTGTGTGTGTGTTGTGTACATAACAATATACACACGTACACACACAACAATATACACAATATACATGTGTGTGTGTGTGTGTGTGTGTGTGTGTTGTGTTGTGTACATAACAATATATATGTATGTGTGTGTGTGTGTGTGTGTATTGTGGATATTGTTGTGTGTGTACATAAAAATATACACACGTACACACAACAATATACACAATACACACACACACACACACACACACACACACATATATATATATATTTATAAAACAATATACACACGTACACACATAACAATATACATGTGTGTGTGTGTGTGTGTGTGTGTGTGTGTGTGTGTGTGTACACACACACACACACAATAATGAGTTTAAATATAACTATACAACCATATACAAATCTCTAGCTCTATGGCTGGGCCCCATCATGCCCATCTCGTGGCCTAGCCATGCTATCCATAAATGCCTCAATTTGACTCCTTCGAATAGAATGTTGTAAAGAGATTGTACACACACACACACACACACACGTGTGTGTGTGTGTGTGTGTGTCTCATTTTGGGTATTTGAATGTTGATTGTATGTGTTTTCATTATGGTTGTGGTTGTAGATGCTTGGATATATTTATTTCTAGCACATATATTTAGATATTGTTGTATATGTTATAGGAAATATATGAGTTGTGGTTTATTTTCTATCATTATGTAGGACACATGTATGGTTAAAAAGAAACAGGGAAAAATATTTGATAAAAAGTACTACACATTATTTCATGTTGGAAAATGTGTAATAACAAGAAAATGACTAAGTATAAAGAACCAAAGCGTAAAAAGTTGTCTTTAAATCAAGAGAAAAATTGGCACCAAATTAAAACAAGTAAAATCACACTAAATCACATTGGAAAGTATGAAAATAATGGAATAAAATGGAAAGCACGTAAAAGGATAAATGGTATAAAAACAAATCAGTTAAGTTAATCAATCATACTATATCATGTTATGAAGTATAAAAGAAAAATAGAATTGGAAAAATGGGTCTTAAAATTTTCACACTAATTCAAGTTGGAAAGTATGAAAAAAATTAAGAAATGATTGGATTCTTACATGCAATTCAAAAATAAGAAGATAAAAGTGAAAGAAAAATGAAGCATAAAACATACTAAATCAATCTGAGAAGCATGTTAATGACATGTAACTTCATGATCAATCACATCTTATCTCATATTTGACACATGTAAATTTGATTGTAACTTAGATTATTGAAAATTTTTGTGAGGAAGGCCATGTCCTATCCATGGTCTTACACTGCAACTCACAAAAAGAACACTAATGGGGTGGAATAAATGTGAAAATTGGGTAACAAAAGATGTTGGTAATAGAAAGTGAAATTGTTGTAATTTGTGAGGAAGGCTAGGTCATATCCATGGTCTTATAATGCAACTCACAAATAGAATCCTTAGGGGAGTGATCGGTGAACAAAACAATATTTCTTAAGAGAAAATATGAGGAATATAGGGAGTGAAAAAGGAAATATTAAAAGCATAACTAAGGCATCTTATGAGAAGACCTTAAGAGACAAGAGGCATACCAAGGACATGAGAAGACACTAAGTGACTAGTGACCATCAATGTACAAAGGAAACATGTTCGCTATAGACATAAAGTTGTGTAAGTAAATAAATGTGTTACTAAGATCAACTCATGAAGGTAAATTGGTACAAAAAAATTAAAATGGACCTACCTTCCTATGACATGTTCTCCATTCTTCAAGACCACTTACAGAGTCATTGAGTTACTCTGAAGATTGGGTACTTGTATGAGAAAGTAGGTAGCACTAAAATATCTTTTTATTCTCATTTTCTAATCTACTAGCCTACCACACCCCAATGGACCTCAGCTCTATCATGAGGTCAACTATGGAGTTTGATCTTCGACTATAAGAAGGAGATGTGCTTTGAATCATGTCTTTTAGTATGATTTGACTTTTAAGAATTTTGAATGTTTTTGCCTTTTGTATCATTGCCTTTTGTTAAATGATTTAGCTTTTGAATATTTTTTTTAAGATTTTTAAAATTTATCTTCCGTACAGACTTGGAATGGCCAATCATGAGAGATATATTGATACACATGAATGAGATGTAGGCTTAGGCTAAATGAAGCTAAGTAACCAAAGACAAGACTGACTAGGACACTTAGGCTTAACAATGAACCAACATGTTATCTCAAGTCTCAACCATGTATATTCTTAGTTTGTGGAAAAGGAATAAAAGGAAAAAGAAGATCCAAAGTGGACCGGTATAATGAGTATATAATGAGAATAATTATTTTCTAATTGATCACATGGTAAAGAAGGAATGACTAAAGAGAACCAGGTTTGTATAACCAAGTCACAATGACAATTAGCTGTGAAAAATAGAGAGATAAAAAAGAAAAAAATCATGAAAGAAAATAAGGGAATTTGTAAAAAATAAAGTCAAAAAAGAAAGAGAGAGAACTGATAAATAAAACATCCATAAGAAAACATAAATGATAGTATAAGCAATATAGAGTGCAAAATAAAAGTTACCATGTAAGATAAATAAGGATTTGACACAATGTCAAATGATATAACAAATAGATAAAGATAAGATTGGAGCACATGTCTAAATCAAAATGAAAATGTAATAACACCATGTATGTGTTCATAAATATTGATAGATTTGTCCACACACATTATTCAGAACATCAAATAGATCTCTATGAAGTTAGAGTTGAACTGCAGATAATGTCTCATCTATCTTCAGTGAAAACTGAGAAAATACTTTACATCTAATTTCCTCAAAAATAAAGGTAGGAATGCTTGATGGATCATGATGAGGACTATCAGACAAGGGATGTTCAGAATAATGCATGGGAGTGGACTCTACGGAAGAAGGGATCACTAGAGGGGAAGGATCCACAGGTGAGGGGAGGTCCATGGGTGAAGGATTCATGGGGAGAGGAATAGAAGGTGATGAAAGGACCATAGGAGTTGGAACCATGGTATAAGAAAGAGGAGCCTTCTTACGAGAATGGCGTATGGGAGGAACGGTAGAAGATCCGAGAATAGCTATAAGGTGATCTTTAAGATGTTGTTGAAGGATGCGACAATGATCAATGTGATGGGTGTCATATTGGTGCCAAATATAATACACCTCTCCATACTCAAGAATATATTCAGGTAGTACCTTCAGGGGAGGTATGGTCTTGTCTGAGGACTAAGGGATAGAAGGATTTAAAGTATTAATATATTATTGCAACTTGTAATAATGTGTGGAGGAATGATTATGTGTGTCGTGGAAGAAACAAATATGCCTATGATTAGTCTTGGTAAAGGTACTCATAGGAGGAGGTGTAATGAAAGCAGGAGGTTGAGAAGGCTTGTCAGCCCATTTGGTGGGAAATGGAGCCATCTGAGGTAAAGGAATGAAACCATCACCAAGAGAAGGTGGTGGTGGTGGTGAAGGAACTGGATTAGGCTCGACAGAAGGAGTGATAGGAACAGAAGCAGGGATAGACTCAGCTAAAGTGGGAGTAGGAATAGACTCCGATACAAGCTCTACTAAGGGAGGGGTGGGGTCGACATAAGGTCAAAGGAGGGTATCACACATCTCAGGGATAAGCAGGATATAGGGGTCAAGGTACCTAGGAAAGTGGTAAAGCCCAGTCATAACATGATCTATAAGCATACTCCTATGTGGTTCTTCATAAATAGGAGGTGTCTACACCACTTCTACCCTATGATAAAGAGTAAAAATACTATAATTAGGAACTATATATGATGGAAGATGAGAAGAATCACTAGAAGACTAAAGCAAAGAGAAACGATAATGGATAATCTCATCATCACGGTCCTGAACAAGACCACCTAAGAATGGATCATCTAAGGTATAATCATCATTGTAGTCAGGGGTATGAATATTGATAACATAAGTAGGGATGACCTTGTCATCTGATGAGGTGTGATGAATATAATTTTGAGTCTTAGTCAAAACAATGGGGATATCATCATAGGTGGTTTGTGAGAATGAGGTTGCAAAGAAAGAAGGAGATGAGAGATGAGATGAGGTGAGAGATCAAAAGTTTTAATATTTAGGTTGATCTCATCATGTTCATCATCATTAAAATCTAAGAGGTTAGGGGGAATATTCCTAATGAGTTCGAGATGACCATTGTAACCTCGAGATAAATTGATAGAAAATTTAAATTATTGAGACTCAAGAAATGGAACACTAGGCAAAGGTTCAAGAGTAGGAATCTTAAAGACATCATGGTATTAGAATTGTTCATAATTTCAAGAGTTGGTGTTACCTTGAATCTTATATATGGCTCAATTGTAAGGGAATTTAATGCATTGGTAGGTGGAAGAAATAACTGATCTCATACGATGAGTCCATAGCCTACTAAACAAGATGTTATAAGATAAAGGGAAGTTAAATATCATCACCTTCACCTGAACGGTGATAGGTGGGACGGTAATGGGAAGCCACACATAACCTAAAGGAGGCATTTGCCTTCTATCATATCCTTGACATGTGTTGCATGTGGAATTGAGATTGCATTCAAAATATCCAAGGGTTTTGATGAAATCAAGAGAGACAATATAGGTGCTATAATCCTCATCAATCAAGGCATGCTTGATTTGGATATCGCTAATTTGGACACTAATGAATAAAGGAGGATCATCCACACGAAGTAGAATCTCATCAGGAATCATAGAAGTTATGAGAAATTTTAAGGAAAGAGAAGTGTCCATAGTTTCATCAACATGGATAGATATCTCTTCACATTATTGTAATATGTTATCTTCAGATCTAGATAATGTTTCTTTGCATCCTACTAGAGGAGGATGAGGGATGTTCATTTCAAAAAAGAGTTGCATGAGATGATTTCAATGACACAGAGAGGTCCTCATAAGCTCAAGGAATGGAATTTGGGATGGGATATTAGTGAATTCCATGATGGGATCCCACTCATCATAACCCATAAGAAGGTTGTTATAAATTGGTGCATAGTAATGAATGAGGTTCTTGAAAGGAGGAGTCGAAGTGCATTGGAATTTGTGTTGATAAGGAGAATGTTTAGAACAAGGTTATAAATTATGTTGAAAATTTAAAGTAGTTGGATCAAATTGGTTTTGAGAATGGGTGGAATAAGTGTTGATAGAAGCTTGATTATCATTGGTGTTAGGTAAAGAAGATGATAATATGGTAGAAATAGAATGGAAAGTGTTATCCAAGGGAGGAGTGGGAATTGGGTCATCAAAGGTAAGAAGGTCATCTTGCCCCAACTCATTTAAGTGAGTTGGAGAAAAATCCTGGATAACAAAAAATGTGTGAGATAATGGAAGGGTGTAGATAGATTGAGGATCAATGAAAACAACCACCCTTTGCATATTAGTCATATTAACCACATTCTCTTTAGGAATTGGGTCAACAAGACTTTATACATTGTTGGTGGAAGGGATGGGCTTGTCTTGGTTATCTTGATTAGGTTGGTGATTAATAAGAGAGTCTTTATAAATAGTCAAATGAGTATTGGCTTGATTCAAGCCTTGAGATTTAGTATGAGTTTTATGAGCCTTAAAAGCAATGTCATAGGCTTGTTGACATTTTTGAATGATAGAATCGTGACCAAAATTAGGACCAAGAAGAAAATCCATAGCTGAATTATGAAACTACCTATAGGTCTCATGAGAATGACCCCAACTATCATGAAACCAACAAAAATTGTTGGGATCATACCAAGATTTCATAAGATGAGTGGGATCAAGTTCTTGTGGAAGAGGCCTAGGTAGACGTTTTAGTAGTTCAGTTGAGGATAAGGGTTTGTGAATATTGATGGTATTATGTGAAGATAAGTGAGGATTGATGTATTGTGGAGAAGGGGGAGTTGGTTCCAAAGTTTGGTTAATAATAACAACTTGAATAGTCTGAATGGTGTCACAAGAGTCTGTGGCACCATCATTGGTAGCATTATGATTCTTGTTCTTAAGTAAGATACGACTACCCGTAGAATGTTGGGGTGATACCTCCTATATCAATATTAGCAAATTGAGTGGTAAGAGGCTCATTTTGAAGATGTTTAATTATCTTGTTGACAAAAGGAGGTTGATAGATGAGATTGTCATGGGAATCTTGAAGAAGACGTGGGGTAACATTTTGATTATACATGCCCCAAGGCATTGGTTATGAGTTTGAAGGTGGAGAAGGTGATTTTGCATTCTCATCATTTGATTTGTATTGTGAGTTTGAAAAGTGTTCATTTGATTAAGTGTTTTTAATAAAATTTGATGGATTTGATTAGCATTGTTAGCATTATTTGAAGCATTAAAGTTGGTGTTAGTAGTTTGGGTACCATTATTGGTATTGGTAGGAGCTTGAGAGGAACTATGAGAATGTGAGGCACTAGTGGAAAAATTTGCTTGTGTGGAAAAACATGGACTAGTGAAGGGATGAGAAGAGGAAGCACTAGAAGCATGATTACCTTGGGTAGAAAATGATGCACTAGTGGAAGAGTTAAGGAGAGTGGGTCTTGGGAGATGCCCACTAGATTTGGAACCTGCTATGTTAGGGGATATACTAGGCATGGAGGTGGAAGAAGTTAAAGAAGAAGAAGTCATAGTAGAAGGAAGTGTTTTAGTTAATTTTCACTCATTTATTAATTTTGAAAGTAAATAATGAAACTAGTAACAGGGTGTGTAGAACAATATCTGGTAAAGTACATATGTGAATTTAGACGATGATGAGAACTCCTCTTTGGTTGGGAAGGAAAAACCTAAAAATAAAAAAGACATTGAAACTTGATGGTGGAAGGATAAAGTAATTTGACCAGAGTGATAGTACTTTAGCTTTAAAAAGTGATTTTGATAGAGCTTCGAGTCTCCGATAATGTTGCTTGCTTGCTGAAAGGATGTTGGATACATGTATGCAAGAGAGCTTGGATGCAAAATTGTAGATTGTGTTGGATCCCTTTCACTTCCACCTCTTCTCCTTTTATAGGATGAAGTTGATAATTGGGATGGAAGAAGTTACTAATTTGATAGGGGGATAAAGTTACCAATTCATAATGTTTTAAAGGTAGTTTTAAAATTAAGTTGTCATTTAGGGAGATACTTATCTCACACAAAGCTGTCAATGCTTTTAAACCTTAAAGCAGGCTTGGAGACCTAAATAGGTTAAAGCAAGTTAAAAAAAGGGTAAATTAAATGGTTTAGTTAAATATGTTAAGTTAGTGGTTTGACAGGGTCAAGTTAGTAAACAAGTCTAATTGACTAGGTGGTCCACTAGATACGAGATCGAATGAGGGTCAAAAAGTAGTTTGACATTGAAAACTGTCATGTGCAGTTTTCAAGTGTCTATATTTTACCCTTTTTTGTTATGTGGCTTTGATCTAACAAGCTATAGAATAAAAATAGATCGTTGGTCAAGGTCTGATTACCTTGAGTATGGGAGGTGTTCTCCCTCAAACTGAGAGTTGATGAGGTGAAAGCAAAATCGGTTCAGGGTTTGATAATCGATAAATGGGTAGTCACAAGGTGGGTGACATAAAAAGGGTTGGGCATTTGAGATGCAAACACATGCATAAAATGTGAATAAATGTGATAATCAAGAATGTGCAGAGATGAAAGTTGTAAATATTTATAAAAATATGGTTGGGTTCTAGGAAGACATGTGACAAGGGTAACCGATCCACAGCATTGGGCATAGTTGATCGGGTCATGCCTATCAAGTCATCTAAATAGGGTTGACATTGTGCACATTTATCTGAGGTAGGAAGTGCTCCTATGAAACAATTATTGGGTCATGCACGAGGTGGTGCAAATTTTAAAAGTGCAACTTGGCAAGCTTAGTTGTTGTGGTCAAAAAAGATCAAGGCAAGGTCATCACAAAACATGTGAATGTTTAGGTCTCAAATGACCAATGTCGAGGTAGATGTGGTCAAATGGGTCAATCAAAGAAGGGTAATTTTTGAAAGGTTAAATGGTTGGGTTGGGTGAGATAAGGCAATCTCCTAAAAGATCAACACCTAGGTGGGGTGCTAAAATATGGGGAAGATAGTGTGGGACCCCAACCATCGATGGTTAGGGTTTCCCCAAAGTCACCCGTTGGCAGTCACCTTGATCGTCGATGGTCAGGCAAACCCTAAAAAATCTAAGACATAAAAATTGAAATGGTAATTCATCTTTACCATTTGACTTTTGTTGCATTATGGTCAGAGCAATTTATCCATTTGTGTGTGCCTGCGAAGGTATTGGTCATTAATTGGTGGAGTGTGTGCATGGAGGTTGACCTAAGTGGTAACAAGATAGAGGGCAGATGAGGATGCATTTGTGTAATGGTATGAGGGCTTCGACCCTGCCAGTGATCATGGAATGAGGTAGGAGTTGTCTTAAAATTGATAGCATAGTTAAATTTGGTGTTGTGATGTTGAATTTGATAGTGATAGGGTGAGGTAATTATTCTGGGTAGGGTTTTAAATGGTTGTGGATAAAGTGATGCCCTAGTTGTGGTGTAGGTTGGATTGAGGCAAAGGGGTAGGTGAAATTGATAAGTTAAGGGTGTGTTATTTTTATGTTGGGTTTGAGAAGAGGGTTAGGTAAGGAGTTGTAGGGATTAGGCATTTTTGTAAGTGTTTTGGGAGGTTGAAGGTTCAAGTTGTGCCATCAGTGGTCATAAATAGTGACCATCGGTGGTTCAACTCAACAATCGATGGTCGAGCCTGGGAAGAAAAGGGTCCACAAGGGCCCGTCGATCGTTTAAGGAACCACCGTCAATTGAAGAGGCGAAGAAAAGTTACGTTATAAAGGTAGTGTTTTAAGCATGTTGAAAGGTTTGTTAATGTTGTTAGGGATTTTGGTGGATAAAATTTTGTTGGAATGGGTGGGTATAAATTTTTTGGGGTTTGTTGAAATAGTTGAAAGTGTGTGTAAAGAGTTTGTGAAATGAGTGGGAAATGAGTGTGCTGGAAATTTTGTTTAAATTGGGGAAATTTTGTTAAAATTAATATGTGTGTGTGACTATGTAATGTTGGTGTAAAATTTTATAAAATGTTTGAAATGGTTGGCAAAATGGGAAATGTTGAAATTTTTGAAAATCGTGGTAGACATTGTAAAATGTTAATGTGTTTGAAGGTTGGTAAAGTGTTGTGAAGTGTGGAAGAGATAGGCATAGTAGAGTAAGGTTTATGTGAAAAGGGTTAGAGAGGATAGGGGTATGTGGGTAGATTTTGGCAAAGAGAAGTGATTAGGTGGTCAAAAGTAGATGTTAGGGTAGATGTCAGATAGACGTATAGGCTTGTTGGATAGGTTTGGATAGAGGTAAATAAGATAGATGTAATGGGTTTAGTTGGAATAGGTTGAAAAAGGTAAGTGTAGGGTAGTACTTAGTTAGATGTGGAAAACTAAATCCATTGCTTACATGATTGTTATATAGGCATGCGAGCAGATTCAGATGAGGGATCGAGTACCTCATATTTTTGCCAAGGTTTAAGATGTGATGATCGTGGAGGAGTGGAGATAAATGGAGACAATCAGACTAGGCCTTGTGATTCACTATCGACACTTGTCGTGAGATGTGGGTATGATTATGGCCCTCATCGAGAGATGGGACCTGACCACAAACACATTTTTACTACCAATGGGGGAGATGATGATTCTCCTAGAGGACATTCAACGTATTACACGGCTACCCATTCAAGGGGAGCCAATATACCATATAGATAGTAAGGAGATTGACTATAATATGGATTTGATTTGTGGGGTAGATCGAGTACATGATTAGTTTCACTCAAGGGGATTTAGCTATAGACCCTTATACCAGAGGGTTCCTGCAGAGAGATGCTTGCTCATGATGATAATGATGGTTGTATCCTACTTCGATGCTTGATTCGAGAAGCAGTCACTTCTCATACCTGTTACTAGGGGTGTTGGTTGAGATGCTTCAGGGGAGGACTGTGTTTAAATGGGTCTCAGTGCTATTAGTGCATATCTATAGAGAGCTCTAGGCCTTTAGAACATGCAAGTGATATGGGATCAGCATTGGGATTGTGCTCCATTGTTGGGTATATAAGCACATATGGGTGTTGAGGCCAGTGGGGACACCCTCGGATGGATTTATCCAGGAGCCATTTCTAGATAGTTTCACGAGATGGAGAGGTGACTATGCGTTGATAGGTGAAGGTTGTGGTCGCTGAGATATTGAGTGGTTTCAAGATGCCTTGGAGGTTTTGGTGGTAACTGACATAGTATGGAGGCCATATGTAGGTTTGCCTAGGTGGATAGGGTATAATTACCATACATTATCCCTATAGAGCTAGCACTAGATTTACGGGAGACGAGATGGTGAGACAAAGCTTATCCCTTTTGAGCAAGTGTGGAGGCAGTTTGGACTTGGTCAGGGGATCTCACCATATTTCCTATGATACAAGAGGGAGGATGCCAAGTTCTCATTCCTAGAGATGTAGCCATATGATGTTGTACTCGAATACAAGGAGTTATCGACTAGTGCTGTCATTGATGATGCTAGTATTGTAGATGGGTATGTAACCTAGTACCAGGCCAGATATGTAGCAACTAACTGCAGATGGGGTGATGGTGGTCAAGATCCTATGGATGTGGACTTGATAGGGGTCCTGATACAAGGTGGGGGACCAAATGGGTAGGCCCAGGCAGTACTGGCAGTAGCACAGGCCCAGATCACTGGATTACAAGGATAGGTGGTTGCTTTATAAGCATAGATTGTCACCTTACAGGGGTAGGTTGGACTATGACTGGTGAGCATGATCAGGCGAGGATTTTTTTGGGTTAGTGACTCAGGGGAGAAACTCATTGAGACAAAGGGCATAAGTAGCTACAACAGAAGTAGGAGGACCACCTGACATAATTTTGAGGACATGGTACCTAGCCATCGTCAAGGAGCTAAGATATTATGAGGTGATAGTGCTAATGTAGTTACCATCAGAGATGCGGTATGGAGAGTATAGGGCCAATTTAGCAGGTGGTCCATCAACAAATACTCAAAGACAATGGGCCTCAAGAGTGGGGCAAGTAGGTATATCAAGGGGATCACCACCAGATGGCAGTGCAAGTGCAGATGGGGCCAATGATAGTGGTGCAGGTGGTAGTGGTTCTAATGCCCCAGGGACTTGATAGATGAGATTATATGATGTACGTGATTTTTATTTTGATACATGCCTACGTGCCGATCATGTGAGATGTATATGATCAAGAGATACATGGATACATTATGTCATGTATTTTCTTATTGATGTATATGATGATTATATTGATGACATGTTGACATTTGATTACACTGATGACATGATGATTATATTGATGACATGATGATTATGTTGTGATGTTGATGATTTTTATTGATTATGTATTGATGTGTTATGAGGACTCTTACTTATGAGAGGATATGTAGATTGATTGTTGTTTGTTCATGTTTTGTTCATGTGATGGATATGGTATATTATAATGATGGATTTCATGGATGAATTTATGATCATGATGTTGTGATGGTGACATTTTATAAATGATGGCATTAGCTTAAAGATGTATGATTTTAGATATGAAGATGATTGATGAATTATGCTATGTGTGATTCCGTTCATGGATGTATATGCTTTGTGCCATGGATAAATATGATATATATGATCAAAAATGGATATTGAGTGTGGTGGTAGAATGAATTTGTTCATGATATGATTTATGGATATGAGATAGATGTTTTTTAGGTATATACGATCATGGTGAATTAATGTTTGTGATAGATTATTTGATGTAGAGATGATGGATTAATGATCATGTTTATAGATATGAAATGATTATTCCATGATTATGATGCGGTTTGCTTATAATGGATATGGTAAATGGTATGATGACATGGCTTATGTGGTTGTCTTATGTGGATGGTATTAGGTGATGTTTTATGTATATATGAGAGATGATAGGATGGTTTTGATTGTTTATATTGATAAGGTTATTTATTATATGTTGGATGTTTGAATGCATAGGTGCGATATAGTTCATAGAGTTATGATGAAAATGTGGTGTTGAATGTTTATGATATGGGTATAATAAAATCACATAAAGTAGGTGTGGAGGACACCCAAAATGTAAAAATAAAAAAGGATCATGAGACATATGTCAACATGAACTAATGAATAGAGGGTAAGAAAAAGGCATGATGTTTTTTGGTGGGCAAGGACTTAACAAAAATAAACCATAGTTGGATAGGACTTATCGAACATAACCCTGTCGAATGCTTCACATGAGCATTCTATGATTTAAAAAAGAGGGTGACTTGATTACTTTGCATCAAGTAAGCTCTTAGTCCCTTGATTTTAGAGAGGGAGTGAAGGGAAAGGAGGTGATAGGTAGATGGTTGAATGGTAAATGGGTGAAATGGTAACCTGATGCAGGTTAGCTTGCCCCTTCTATAGGTGACCAAAGAACCATAATAGACAAGTCCATGCCTTAATATGATATGTAGACTGATAAATGCAGGAAGTCTACCAATGCCATATATAGGATCTAATTGCGGCATACTAAGATAATGTGTATATTGATCGATGAAGGAAGTCTACAAATGGCACTTATAAGAGCCGATTGTGGCTTACTTTGATTTTGACATAGGATTATTTGTTGATTTTGTTATTTTGATCATTTTTTGAAGCTGATCGATGCAAAAAGCATCAAATGATTATTTCTTAGCCATCTTTCAAGGGAATGGTCTAAAATTGGATTTTGAAAGTTGTCCTTCAAGGGAGCAGTCTATTTTTATGCAACTTTTAGGTGTTGGGTAGTTGTCCTTCAAAGAAGTAGTCCACAATACTAGAGATATGGACCTAAGTGATATGTTGGTATCCCAATTTTTCAATTTTGAATGCTAGGTTAGACATGGATAAGTCTATTTAATTTCAAAAGTTTATCTTTATGGAGGTGAAACCTTAGCACAAAAGTTTAATGAGAGGTGAGGGGGTGGTTTGAAAGACAACTAAGCATGGGATTCCATCTGACTAGACACAAAAAGTATCCATGAGAACCATGCCATGGATAGAGTCATTGTACCCATGCTTAGGATTAGGCTATAACTATGACGGATAATCACACGATTCTATGTTGTAATCAATTGTCCCCAAGGGGATTAGTGATAGGTAGGTGAAAGGAGGTGAAAATCTCATAAACCAAGGGATGATCTTAAGTTAGATAAAAAGATGAGTTTGATCCTCATTTTAACAATAGAAAGGATGTAAATGTGAAGCATTGAGAGGCTCAAGTTCTGGTTTACCTTCGAGAGAAGACAAATGATAAGCTCCTGATCCATACTTATGGCTTATGATATAGGGTCCAAGCCAATTGAAAGCAAATTTGCCCTTGTTGCTTTTCTCCATATTAGTTACATGTTGGTTTTCCTTAAGGATGAGATCTTCAATGTTGAACTTTTTCTCTTTAGGGGTTTTTTGTATGTGTGCTTGATTCATTCCTGATAGACACGAAGATGATTAAGGGCTACAAGGTAATGTTCATATAGTAGTTCAAGATGTACAAGGCATTTTTGAAAATAATCACTTTCAAAAAGGATTTCATGTAAAGATATGAGAAGAGATGGAATCTAGACTTCGAGAGGCAAGACTGCCTCTGCACCGAAGATGAGAGAGAAAGGGGTAGCACCCATAGAGGTTTGAATACTAGTGCGATAGGCCCATAAACCAAAATGGATGTGCAAGTGCCAATCCTGTCCTGAAACACTTACTACTTTAGTAAGCATTTTGATGATAGTTTTGTTAGAAGCTTTCGCCTATCCATTGGCTTGTAGATGGTAAGGTGAGGAAAAGCTTAAGATGCCAAAAGCATCATAGAGACCTTGGACTTTCTAGTTTTTTAAATATTTTCCATTATCAATGATGATCTTATGGGGAACACTAAAGCGGCAGATGATATGCTGATTGATGAAGTCGATAATGTTTTCAGCTTTGGTTGAGATAAGATGGATGGCCTCCACCCACTTGGTAAAATATTTGATAGAAGTAATGATATATTGATGTCATTGTGAATAATCTGGATTGATTTCCCCAATAAGGTTGAGACCCCATTGCGAGAAGGGCCAATAATCTTTAGATACTTGAAGGCCATGGGGAGGTGCATGATGTAAGTTAGCATGTTGTTGACATTTGACACACTTCTTTGCATAATCACAACAATCTTGATAGAGGGTGGACCAATAATAGCCAAGGTGAAGGATACGTTTAGTGATGACTAGGCCATTGAAATGTCCCCTACAGATTCCATCATGTGTTTTCTTGATAACGTGGAAAGCCTCATGACTGTGAAGGCAATAGAGAAGGAGGCCATTAAAACCACATTTGTAAAGGATTCCCCCTAGTATAGTTTAATGAGAGGTACTCTGAATAAAAGCTCTTCTGGCATTCTTTGAAAGGTTAGGAGGAATAATGGCAAGGTAAAGGTAGTCAAAAGTTTATTCGTACCAAATGTCATAAGGGAATGCCTCCACATTAGAAATGGTAGGAAGATCAGAACTGATATATGAGGGTGTGATAAAACAGTGGATAGTAACAAATAGTTTGGATTCGGCTGGCTGAGATGGGATTTTGGAATCAAGGGAAACCGTTGTGTCTACAAATTTTTTGATAGATCGAGGAACTGACTGGATAAGATAATGATCGAATGATGCTAAGAGTATGTCTATGAGTTGTTTGTATTTCAATAGGGTATCATTTTTACATTGGTATGATCTGATAACTTGGTTGATGACCAATTGGGAGTCACCAAAGATACTGATTGTTTTGATTCCCAAGGTTAGAGCGGTTTGGAGAATTATGACTAGGGCTTCATATTCGGCCACATTATTGGTGCATTTAAAGTCAAGTTTAAAGGAAAGGGGAAGAGGTTCACCATTAAAAGGAATGAGAATAACTTGGCACCCCTGCCATGTTGACATTTGGAGCCATAAAAAAACATGGTCATTTGGTAGGTGGGTTCCTCCTGAGAAAGAGTTGTGATAGACTCATTTAGAAAGGCAAGAGGAAGAGGTCGATTGTCTAGTAAAGGAACTTTGGCCAATTAATCAACGATGACTTGTCCTTTAATAGGATTTTATGGAAGGAACTCAAGATCAAACTTAGTTAGGAGCATGAGCCACTTAGCCATATGTTGGTTTTGGTATGGCTTATAGTTTATATACTTGAGGGGGCAAGTGTTGATGATGACATATATTTTATGATTAAGAAGGTAGTGACGGAGTTTGGAAGCCACGAAGACTAAGGTGAGGTAGAGTTTTTTGGGATGGGTATACCGAGTTTCATATTCAATAAGGGTGTAACTAATGTAATAGATGGCTTGTTTTTTATTTTATTCATCACAATGAACGAGCATTGCCCCTAGGGAATAGTCTGTGGAAAATATATACAGGTAAAAGGGTTGGTCTTCCTTAAGAGGGATGAGGATAGGTAGAGAGAGAAGATACTCCTTGATTGAATCGAAGGCTTTTTGGCATTCCTTGGTCCACTTGAAAGAGGTTTCTTTAGAAGGTGGTGAAAGGGTTGACATTTATCTGATAACTGAGAGATGAAGCGATGAATGGATTGAAGTTTGCCTTGCAAGATATGGAATTGCGTAAGGTTGGTAGGAGGAGGCATCTCTAAGACTACTCTAACTTTGGCGGGATCTATTTTGATTCCATAGAGAGAGATGATGAAACCAAGAAGCTTTCCCAATAAGACTCTAAAAATACATTTCTTGGGGTTGAGCTTGACATGATAATGGATTAGTCGGTCGAAGATGATGGTAAGAATAGCTAGGTGATCCTTTCAGTGTTTGGATTTCCCAAGGAGATCATCCACATAGTCTTCTACAATTTTATGAATGAGATCATGAAAGATATAGGTCATGGCTCATTGATAGGTTGCTCCAGCATTCTTTATATCAAAAGGCATGACCCTATAGTAGAAGGTCCCCCATGGGGTGATAAATGAAGTTTTATGTTGATCTTTGGGGGAAATCAAGATCTGATTATATCTTGAGAAACCATCCATGAGAGATAACATTTCATAACCAACTATAAGATCAACAAGTTGGTCGATGTTCGGCAAAGGAAAGTCATCATTTGGACAAGCAAGGTTGAGGTCACAAAAATTGATGCAAAGGTGAAGTCCCCCTGTCGACTTGATGATGAGAACAATGTTAGAAACCCATTTTGGATAGTTGATGGGCTGAATGAAGTTGACAGATAAGGGGCGATGAAGTTATTCTTTAACAAGAAGGGTTATGCGAGGATGCATCCTACAAAGTTTTTTCCATACTGGCTTAACCTCAGGATGAGTAACAATGTTGTGGAGGGCCATAGAAGGGTCAATTCTGGGCTTATCTTGATAGGACCAAGCAAATGCTATGTTGCGGTCTCAAAGGAAAGAAGGGTAATATTATTGCTCTATAGAATTATTTTGATGATATGGGGGTTATCTTGAGTACCCAAGTTGACATCAATAGTGGATTCATTCATCATAATTTGATTCTCAGGATGGAAAGGTTTATGAATTGAAGAATCCCCTGTACCGAGGTAGGTGAGAAAGGAATCATCACCCTGACATTAGATGGTATTGATGGTAGGAAAATCAAATTCAATCATTTCAAGATGGATGAGAGGAAGGGTTTTAGTTCGACCATCCTTTTGATAGGTCGGGGGGCTTAAACTAACGGTATTGATCCAAAAAAAGTTAGATGGGATAATATCATAGTCCTCAAATTTGGAGGGATATGGGATTGGTGAGGATGGAAGTTCTTCATCGATGGTGACAATGGGTTTTGGTGATGTGGGTTCTTCTAGTAATATGAACCCAAGGTCAAATAACTCATGAGGTTTTTATGTTTTGATTATGGGTAGCTCGTGAGGTCCTTGTTCATAAAGGCCAAGACCAAACCCCTTCCAAGCACACCTGTAAAGGTAAGCTTTGGCAAAGGTTGGTTTGTCTAGGTAGGAGAAATCAGTGGTGAATGGTCAGATGAACGGGGTAGTGGCGAGAGCGAGAAGTGGTTGATCAATCCCCCTATAGATGAAATTTGTTTGATTATTGGGGAGCCCAAAAGGGATGATAGTTTCGATGTTGGGATCATAATAAGGGTCATATTTGAGGTTCCCATATTCTTACGAAGTGGGAAAAGCATCGAGATCTAAAAGATGATATTCCTTAAGAGAGACGTTAGAACGTGGATCACATAGGGTCCTCAACCAAAATTTGGGATGAAGGGATAAATGATCTAGTTGAAGCTTCATCATTGTTATGGGTGGAAGTGTTGATGGTTTTGGTTTGTGGGGTGGTTTTTTTAGAAGTTAGTTGCAAGGTAGATGGAGGTAGGAGGACGTCATTAGGCTGATATGTCATATTACAAGAGGCAAAGGGACCCTTATGCTCAAATTTGACACATTGGTGTAAGGTGGAAGGGATGCAACTCATAGCACGAATCCAAGGGCATTTGAGTAACACATTGTATTGGAACTCGCCCTCTATAATGTAAAATAGCTCAGGAATGGTACGAGGCCCTAAGCAAATATGGAGGACAACAGTCCCTAAGCTAGTGGTCATGGAATCATTAAAGGAGCGAAGGATTGTTGTACTTTATGGCATGATGCTTTTGGGTAGCTGAAGTTGGTCATATACATGGGAGGAGATAATGTTGATGCTAGCTCCTCCATCAATCATCACCCTTTTGATGTGGGTTTGATTGATGTATACGGTAATGAAAAGGGAGGATCATAATCCTTAGAATATGCGGGAGGTATTTCAGAATCCTGAAAGGTGATGAGGGTAGAAAGTTGAAGGGCTCCAACAAAGGGTGCAAGAGGTTGAGGATCATCTGGTTGAACCTATATGGATTACAGAACCTCTATCAGTTCCTGACAATGGTGGGGCAAGGTGTTGACTAGTTCATAAAGGCTCATTTTCACTGGTGTCTGGTGAAGTTATTTCAACACGTTATGCTAGATGGAGTCAGAAGGGTTGGAGGTTGATGGTCCCAAAATGGATACTTTGGGCTTTGGTGGTGGCATAGGTGAAGGTGTAGGTGTTTGGTTTTGGTTGGAAGGTTGAGGGGTTGAGGGATTGAAGAGTAATTCCATGGAATAAATGCTTTGGATTTTCCCTTATCTTTGTATTGGGCTTGGGATCAAGTAACCATATGAATAGTGTGGATAAGGGGGTTTACTGGTTTTGATGCTTGTTTTGGTTCCTCCTCCTCACTCTTGGGTGGGAGCGGGAGAGTAGGTAAATGTTGGGTAGGTTGAATTGATGGTAGGATTCGTGATGGAGGTAAAAGAGGTTTGTCAAATAACATATCATTCTCATCATATAGGTTATAAATAAGTGTTTGGAGAGCTTTGCAGTTCTGTGTTAGGTTCCAATGCCCTATGGTATGCATAGATCAAGTTATCATTGAACTAAGAGGGTTTGGTATTGGAAGGGTAGAATGGTTTGATAGCGGGTAAGCTAATGGAAGAAGTTTGTAACAACATTTGTAGAATGGTTGAGTAGGATTCATTCAAAGGTGTTGGAGGTGATGGGTTTATATTTAGGGATGAGACCCTGCTTAGAAGCAGTTTTTGCCTTAGAAGTTGTAAGTGGTGGAATAGTTTTAATAGGTAGTTTGGATTGTTTAGTTATGGTTATCTTATGGGTAGATGATTTGAAAGTGGGAGACTTGGATGATGAAGGTTTAGCTATAGGTGGGAAAGTAGAGGTAGATAGGTTAGTTAAAAATGATGAAGAACTAGAAGGTTTGATGGGTGTCGGTGGAGAAAAGGGGTATAGTTTCTTAGAGGAAGAATAGGTAATTGGGATGGTAGAAGGATGGGGTCCTAAGATGGAAGGTAAGTGGGAAGGAGGTGGTATGAGTCTAGTTCGAGGTAGAGGTTTGGGTAACTCTACATTCTTAGTTGGTTTAGTTGGATTTTTCTTTGGTGGACTAGATGGTGTTAAATCCAACTTTAAAGGGGGGTGAGTGTGACTAAGTGTGGAAAGAATTATTAGGTTATTGATCAGTTTGGTGAGATAAGTGTGAGGCAATTTGGAAATTTTAGGTGGAGGTGGTTGGGATGGTTCACTTATGGTTTTGGAAGAGGTATTTGGTGAAGAGGTAATAATGGGTTTAAGGGTAGATTCAAGGGAGGTTGATGATTCATATTTGTTTTGGTAAGGGAGCCCAAGATGATGCCAAAAGGTGGCTCTATCGAAGCTGGGTTTAGAGGTGAACTCTAAACTTTGGACTAACCGATAAAAGGGCTTGTATATGGGTTTAGTTCTTTGGCCATTGGTTTCAAAGCTTAAACCCTTAGGTGGAGAAGAGGGAGTAGTTTATCTATCCTTATTTTTGATGGATGGTTCCAAAATTGGTGGTTGGGTAGATGAGGTAACCTTATCTTGGTTTGGGATAGTTTCTAAAGAGGGCATGGATGGTTTTATGATGGGGGAGGTAGGTGTGTTTTCCCTAAGTGAAAGAGCAGATAGGGTTGCTTCCTTTGTTTGAGTGTCCAAAGGAACAGAGGGTAATTCTACCACTGGAATAGGTGGAGTGGAAGAAGGGGTGGTTAAATCAATGGTTATCTCCTTTAGTGTTTCCACCAAATGAGAGGTAGATAAAGCTAAGGTCTCATCAAATGAAGAGGGAGGGATGGTTGAGTCCTTCGTTTGTGTATTTGGAGGAATAGGAGGTGACTCCACCACTTCCATGAGTGAAATGGAAGAAGAGGTGGTTGAGGAAATGGTCTCATCAATAATGAGCTCACTATTAATAACATTGATCGTGTATGCCTCATGAAAATGAGATGATTCGGGTTTGTTGTCATGGTGATGGGTAGAAGGAGCATGATTGAGAAAAGGTTTGCAGAAGATGGCAAGGGACTGATTAGGATGTGCATTGAGATTATCAAATGCAAGTTATCCACTATCAATCAAATTTTGGACAAGACTTTTGAAGGTGTTGCATCTATTAATGTCATGTCCTATGACTCGGTGAAAGGCACAATGGTCGTTCTCGTTATACCACCCTAGCACGGGGCAAGAAGCATCAAATTGTTGGGGTGGTTTAATAGGTGAAAGTTGGATAAGGTTGGCTTTGAGAAATTTATCCAAGATTGATGCATAAGATTCTCCAATGGGATTATATTTTTTTGGAAGAGCTCAGTTTTGGTTTCGGTTTTGTTGATAGGGACGGTTGGAAGAATTGGTTTGATGGGGTTGATTGAGAGTTGGAGGTGGAGCAATTTTAGGACAACTGAGTTTGCAGATGCTTTTATCTTGGTATTGGGATGGTTGGATTGGTTAGAGGTTTTGGTGGAGGGAGAGTCATTGGATTTAAATATAGAATTCTTGTTCCATAGCTTCAATTTTCCTTCATCAATGGCTCGGTTTTCAAGTTTAAATGTCATGGTGAATGCCTCATCAAAAGTTCTAAAAGTTTGAACTTGAAAAGTGGGGGCAATGTGTTTGGCACAACCCTGAGAAAAGAGTTCAATCAATTCAGGTTGGGGTAAGGAGAAAGAAAGTTGGTTGATGAGATCTCTCCATCTAGCCACGAAATCAACAATTGATTCATCATCAAATTGCTTAATGGAATAGAGGTCGGTAATAGAATCATGTCTAGATATATTTACTGAGAAATGCTCTAAAAAGATTTGGGCTAGTTGGGAGAAAGAAAAGATGGAGTGTGTGGGAAGAACACTATACCAATCAAGGGTTGGTCCTGATAAGGACATGGCGAAGGTTCGAAGAAGGAGATCATCATCATATGCAATCAAATAACAAGAATGATAAAATGCTCTCAAATGTTGTTGGGGGTCTTCCTTGCCTTGGAATTTGAAAAACTTATTTAATTCCCATTTAGGAGGATAAGAATGGATGGGAATAGATGGATGGATGGGTTCATTACAAATTTGATTGTAGGATAAAAGGTTATGAGACCCAGAGATAGATGACTCCAAATTGATCATTTTGTCCATTAACATCTTGATCAAATCTAGTTGGGGTTGGGAAGTTGTATAATTAAGGGGCACATTCTGTTGAGTTTGGTCAGTAGCTATGTAAAGATAGGTGGTAGATGGTGCTGAAGAAGCCACATATTGGTAAGTGGTCATAAGAGGTTGAGATGGTGCCATATAAGGGTTGATTGGCATGAATGGTTGGGTGGAAGGTGCTATATATCCTTATGGGTTAGGGACATATTGATAGGTTGTCATGGGTACTTCTTGAGATATGGATGTGGGTTGACATAAAGGTATGGTTTAGGTAGTGAGTTGAGGTTGAGTAGGTTGAGGTTAAGTGGTGACTCTAGTGCTAATGGGTGGAAGTGTTTGAGGTATAGAAAACACCAAGTTTTGAAATGGGGTAGAAGTTGGTGGATTGGGTGTAATAAAGAGAAGGGTGGAAATGGGGATAGAAGATAACCCCATGGTCGTTGGAGTATAGATAACTAAAGGTAAATTTGAACCTATATGGGAAGTGTGGGGTGTGGTAGGAGATGTTTGGTTAGAGGTTGGAACATTGGATTGGGTTAGTGTAGTGGTAGTAGATGGGATGTTGGAAGAAGAAGAGGCTTGGGTCAACAAGGGTTGGGTTGAGGTAACACCCACTATAATATGGGGAGGCATACCATAAGAAAGATCTGTAGGAGGAACTGAAGCAATAGAGGTACTATGAGGTAAGTTGTTAAGATAATGTTGAAGGGCCACGGGGTTGTTATCAAGGTGGAAAAATCTACATCGCCCTCAGTAACAATTGAAATTATGGTAGGAGGGGGAGAAAAAAGAGGTCAACCCTTATCATTAGAATTATATTCCATGGACGAAGAAGAAGAAAGTGGTGGTTGATTGGTTTGGTTTCTCAGATGTTGTCTAGTAAAGACCATGTGATAAAATAGGAAGTAATATGACGAAATTCACACCTCAAACAAAGAGTAATCAGAGGAAAAGAATTCAAGGCAAACAATGCATATACTAAAAATGTGTTAAATCCTAGGATTATTCTTAAATCGCTTTTGGCTTATGCCTTAGAAAGTATGAAGAGGGAATTTGGCTTGTATATCGAGTACTAAAAAGAAAATATAAGGTTGGTTTCAGGTTAAGTTCGGGTGCTCAAGAGAGAAATATGTGTTGAAATTTAGTATGTGGCTTGGTATTGAGGCATATCCCCTCACTTCACACACTGCAATGATAGGGGTGTTGGGTACTTAGACAAAATATATCAAGTTCAGAGTTTATACTCAATCAGAGAGCTGAGTTGGTTCTCCCCTTGGTGGTGAAATACAAATAGGATAGCCAAGAAGGGGTAAGATTATCACTAGGTGATGAAATAATAGTCGAGCCTTGTCTCAGGTATGTTTTGATATGTTAATTATTTTGTGGTTTGCATTGTGTGATAACAAATGTGAAAGCTATGATTAATTACTTTACCTCTTAAGTTACTAGATGAACTAAGACAAGTAGGGAATCAATGTATGCAAGAGGTTTATTTTAATCCCAGAAAAAAATTCAGATTTCATTCGATGAGCAAACAATAAAAGAAAGAAAAAGGATACTAAGTTCAACTGGGTGTGCCAAAATGTTTTAGTTAATTTTCACTCATTTATTAATTTGGAAAGTGAATAATGAAACTAGTAATAAGGTGTGTAGAAGAATATTTGGTAAAGTGAGCGGATGAATCCAAATGATGATGGAAACTCCTCTTTAGCTAGGAAAAAATAATGTGCAGATAAGAAAGACACTGAAACTGATGGTGGAAGGCTAAAATAATTTGGCTAGAGTGACAGTACTTTGACTTACAAAAGTGATATAGACAGAGCTTCGGGTCTCTGATAATGTTGTTTGCTTACTGAAAGGATGTTGGATACCTAAATGCAAGAGAGCTTAGATGCAAGAATGTGGATTGTGTTGGATCCCTTTCACTTCCTCTTCTCCTTTTATAGGATGAAGTTGCAAATTGGGATGAACATACTAATTTGATAGGAGATAATATTGCCAATTCATGATGTTTTAAAACTAGTTTTAAAATCAAGTTGCCATTAAGGGAGATACTTATCTCGCACAAAGCTGTCAATGCTTTAAAATTTTAAAGCAAGCTCGGAGACCTGACCATCAACGGTCAGGTCAATCGTCGACAGTTACGCTGACCGTCGATGGTCGAGGGACCAGAATAAAATGGTTTAAAGCAAATTAAAAAAGGGGTAAATAAAATAGTTTAGTTAAATGTGTTAATTTAGGGGTTTGATAGGGTTAAGTTAGTAAACGAGTCTAATTGACTAGGTGGTCCACTAGATGCAAGGTCAAACCAAGGTCAAAAGGTAGTTTGACATCAAACGCTATCATGTGCAGTTTTTTAGTCTCTACAAGAAGAGGTTGAGAATCAAAGAACTAGTACCCCTAAATCCATGTGAGAATGTGAGAGAAGGTGAATGAGGCTCTTCAACTTGACCACTAATACTGATATGGTAAATGGTAGAAGGGTCATTTCCTCAATGTTGAGAAAATTCTGAGATAAATAAAAATATTTCAGGGGTATACTCTAATTTGGGTTGATCTTCAAGTGAGAAGAGAGAATTACGCTATGAAGAGGAATGAGGAGGGGTCCCATAATTCATTGTGTGAGTGGTTATATGAACATTACTCTCATCTAAGAGAGGAGCCCTACTCTGCTTATGGGAGACCCTATGAAGGTTGGTAAACTCATCATATCAATAGAATTGAATTCAGTATTGTCTTCATATATGTTAGCATATTATTGTATTTACCTTAGGTTATTTACTAAGGTAATTTATGTTGGTTAGTTGCCTTAACCACTTTGGTTAAGAGGTTAGTTGTTTATTCGGCTTTTGTTATTTCATGCAAGCCGACATATGTTAGTTTTATTATACCCGTCTCATGCTTCACGGGTATTTCATTTGTTTGCCTATTTAATAGGCCTTCATGCTTGGTTGAATACGTTGAATGTGTGCTCTGCTATTCTCAATCTCATTTTCTCTCTGTATTTTGTTTAATCTAATATGGTATCAGAGCCTATGGTTTGTAGACCCTGAGTGAAAGTTTGTGGAAGCCAGAGAGAGGTCGGTGTCTTGCCAGGGAGGAGCTTCAGGGGCCCAGCGGAGAGCCGAGGAGAGAGAAAGCATCACTGAATTCGGAAAACTCAACCAGAAGGTCTGAAAATTGCCAGGAAGCATCAGAAGGCTAAATAAGACCAAAAGGAAGCAAAAACAAGCTGTTTTAGAGGCTCGGAAGCCTCTGTTGAATTTATCTGGTTGCTGGGCGCCGTCGGATTCGGCAAAATCAGAAAAATTCATTTCTTCATCTTTTTCAGTGAAACAAAAGTCTAAATCGCAAGTTAAATCAAAACTAAGACACTGGTGAAAACGGTTTGCAATTTGGTTGAGAAACGGGTTCAGAATCTTCCCCTGAAGTTTCAGAGGTAGGCCAATTTTCTGATTGGCTGAATTTTTTTTATAAAGTTTTTAGCCTAAAGTTTTAAATATTTCAATTATTTTTATTTTTTTAATTGAAATAAATCAAAACTTTAGCCAATAAGGGTTATTGGGGACCTACCGCTGACTAATAATCACGGAAGCGTCCGGAAAGCTAAAAATTTTACCGTTTTCTAGGTTTTTTATCTGGATGTCAACGGAGAAAGAATTTTTTAAATCAGAATTGTACTTTTCCCGATTTAATTGTTTCAGTGGTATATTTTTTGTGATCTTGCAAACGGTATTGAGTTTGTTGCCGAAAACGGATAAGGTTGTTCAGTGTCAATATAGAATCAGTGTGTAGAAAGAATTTTTTTTTTTTTTAAAAGTCATTATAGTTTTTCCGATTTTATCATTTTCGTGAAAAACTAGGTAAAATGGCTAGTATTCAACACCTGTTACTACCAGATTCTCAAAAATTGACTGACAAGAACTTTAGTTTGTGGAGTCACAAGGTTTTGACAATATGTGAATATCTATATATTGATCAAATAGTGCTCGGTAAAGAGCAAAGGCCTGCCACTGCTACCAATGACTATGATAAACGTCATCGTGAAGCTCTCATGTTGTTAAAATTGTCAGTAGCAGATAATCTAATCTCAGAGGTCAGAAATGCAACTATAGCATCAGATTTATGGAAAACTTTATCTTCAAAATATCAGGGTTCTGAAGCCGGTAGAGTGTTGTATTTGAAAAATTTGTTGTTTTCCACTAAGATGCAGGAAGGTGGCTCTATTTCTGAGTTTTTATTGCAGATCAAGGACATCAGTGACCAGTTGAAAGCAGTGCAAAAACTTGTTGATGAACAAGATTTGATTGCTCTTGTTATGCAAAATCTTTCACCATCATTTGAGTCATTTGTGGAGTCCTTGCACATGATTGCTGAGATGCAGACTTTGGATTTTGAAACATTGTCTACATTGCTATTGCAAAAGGAGAGACGACAGGAGAAGGCAGTGTTGTCTACATCCACTTCCACAGAGAATGCATTCTTTATCAAGGAAAAGGGTAAGCAGTCTGGTAAAAATAGCTATCCATCAAAATTTTCACAAGTGGTAATAAGAGATCTAAATGGAAATGTTTTTACTATAAGAAACCTGGTCACCTTAAGAAAGATTGTAGGAAAAGACAACAGGATATGGCTAACTCCAGAAAGAAAGCTCATCATGCGAATGTAGCTGAAGGTGAAGGCGAGGAATCACCAGATTTTGCTTTCATGACTTCCAGTGGTAATTCTATGGTGGATCGAGCTTGGTACTTTGATTCAGGGGCATCTCGCCATTATACATGCCATAAGGACTGGTATGTGGATTTTGTTGAAGATAACAATATTAATGAATCTGTATCTTTAGGAGATGGTACAACATATTTTGTGAAAGGATTTGATAATGTTCATATAAGTTTTAATGGTACAGTAAATTATACATTCAAGAATGTTAGGTATGTACCGGATATGAACAAAAATCTTCTTTCAATCAGTGAGATCACCTCAAAATCTGATTTTGTTGTAAAATTTCAAGAACAACAATGTTTAGTCACCACTAAAGATAACAAGATTATTGTTGTTGGGATCGGTGAGAAAGGCTTGTATAAGCTTGCAGATCCAATCAAAGCAAAGGAAAGTGCACTTGCAGCAGTGGATAGCACAAGTTCACTATGGCATGAAAGGTATGGGCATTTGAATTTTCAGTATTTGACTACATTGAGTAAGACTAAGATGGTTAAGGGGATTCCTTCTATTCGGCATAGTCATCATGTATGTACTGGATGTCAGTTGGGGAAGCAAGTTAGACATTCATTTGATGTTGGTAAAGCTTCGAGAGCAAACGGAGTATTGGATTTGGTACATGCGGATTTGCATGGTCCAATGCAGACACCTACCCCTTCTGGTGCCCGTTATTTCCTGTTACTGGTTGATGATTTCTCTAGGAAAAAGTGGGTATACTTTCTAGTAAAGAAATCTGATTGTTTTTCTAACTTTCTTACTTGGAAAGCTATGGTTGAAAAACAGGGAGGACGGCCAGTGAAATCTCTTAGAACGGATAATGGGGGTGAGTTCATCTCAAAACAGTTCGAGTTTTGTGCCACTGAAGGCATACACAGACAATACACTACACCTTACACTCCACAGCAAAATGGAGTTGTGGAAAGGCGTAATAGGACGGTGATGGACATGGCTCGTTGTATGGTCCAAAGCAGAAATGTCCCATACAGGTATTGGGCAGAGGCAATGAATACAACAGTATACATCCTCAACAGAAGTCCTACAAAAGCTTTGGAGAATTTGACTCCAGAGGAGGCTTGGTCAGGGCGAACTCCAGATGTAAGTGATTTCAGAATTTTTGGTTGTGTAGCTTTTGCAATTATTCCTAGTCAAAAGAGAAAAAAATTGGATGCAAAAAGAAAAACATACATGTTTGTTGGATACAGTGATCAGTCAAAGGCCTACAGATTACTTGATGTTTCTACTAACAAAGTTGTGGTAAATAGAGATGTCATAGTAAATGAACAAATGCCATACTTCACAGCAACTGGTCAAGTTTCAGATATTGAGTCATTGTTATCTAATGATTCCATTATTAGTTATAATGTGAAAAATAAGCAGGATTCTTGTTCATCAGTGGAATCACATTCCAGGGAGGGAATTGATATAGGTCACTGTGAGGTTCCAGCAGAACAACCAAAGAAGCCAAAGTGGTATACTGCCACAATTGAAGCACTAAAAGGAGACTTGCCACAAGGTGTGGAAAGTAGAAGACTGAGATCAGGAAAGCAGTTTGGTAATAGAGGTGAGCATGTTAATCTTGCTCTAACAACTGATGTTTCACAAGTATTTGAGCCTAATTCTTTTTCAGAGGCCAAAGGGAAGTCTGAGTGGGAATCAGCTATGCAATTGGAATATGATTCTTTGATGAAAAATAATACTTGGAAGTTGATGGAACTACCACCAGGGAAGAAATCCATTGGTTGTAAGTGGATTTATAAGGTAAAATACAAAGCAGATGGTTCCTTGGACAAACACAAACCCAGACTTGTTGCAAAAGGTTATGCACAAGAGGAAGGGGTTGATTATGAGGAGACTTTTGCTCCAACCACCAAGATGGTAACTTTTCGTTTGATTATTGCTATTGCTGCTCAGTTTGGATGGCAGGGGCACCAAACGGATGTAAAGAGTGCTTTCTTGAATGGAGATCTGAAGGAAGAAGTCTACATGGTTCAGCCACAGGGTTTTCAGGTTCCTGGTAAGGAACATCTTGTTTGCAGGTTGATCAAGTCCTTGTATGGACTTAAGCAGGCTCCTCGAGCTTGGTATACAAAAATAGAGTCATCTCTTAGGGAGTCAGGTTTCAAAAGGTGTAACTCGGAACCAACTCTCTATGTAAAGGTGTCTGGGGATGATATCTTGATTCTCATTATATATGTTGATGATATAGCCATCACTGGGAGTAGTACTAGTCTCATACAGCAAATGAAAGCTGATGTTTGTTGTACTTTTGACATGACAGACTTAGGACTACTGAAATACTGTTTAGGTGTTGAATTTTGGCAAAGTGGTAATACTATATTTGTGTCACATAATAAGTATGCCAGTGCATTGCTAGAAAGGTTTAGAATGATGGATTGTAATCCAACTCACACACCTATGGAAACAGGAGCTAAAATTTCAACAAACACTGATTCACCTCCGGTCAATGAAACATTGTATCGGCAGCTAGTGGGTAGTCTCATTTACCTCACTACCACTAGACCGGATATTTGTTTTGCAGTGAGTTTTCTATCTCGCTTCATGTCTAAACCACAAGAAGTCCATTGGTTAGCTGCAAAACGAGTATTAAGATATGTCAAAGGTACTCTTGACTTTGGCATACTGTATAAGAACCCTATAGATTTTGAACTTTCAGGATATTCTGATTCTGATTGGGCAGGTTCAGTTGATTCAAGAAAATCTACAACAGGGTATGTTTTCACTTTTGGTTCAGGAGTTTTCTCATGGCAAATCAAACTACAAACTACAGTAGCATTATCTTCAACAGAAGCAGAGTATAAAGCTGTGGTTAGTGCAGGTTGTGAAACCATGTGGATAAAGAAAATTTTGGAGGATCTTCAGTTTAAGTCATCAAAGCCTACTCCAATTTTTTGTGACAACCAAAGTGTTTTGAAGATGGTGAAGAATCCAGTATTTCATGCCAAAACCAAACACATTGAGGTTCACCATCATTACATCCGACAGTTGGTTACAAATGAAGACATCAGTCTCTTCTACTGCCCCACTGCAGAGCAGCGAGCTGATATAATGAACAAACCACTTGGTACAGACAAGTTCATAAAATTTAGAGATAAACTTGGACTTGTTTCTGGTTTAGTCATTAAGGGAGGGTGTTAGCATATTATTGTATTTACCTTAGGTTATTTACTAAGGTAATTTATGTTGGTTAGTTGCCTTAACCACTTTGGTTAAGAGGTTAGTTGTTTATTCGGCCTTTGTTATTTCATGCAAGCCGACATAAGTTAGTTTTATTATACCCGTCTCATGCTTCACGGGTATTTCATTTGTTTGCCTATTTAATAGGACTTCATGCTTGGTTGAATACGTTGAATGTGTGCTCTGTTATTCTCAATCTCATTTTCTCTCTGTATTTTGTTTAATCTAATAAAATAGAAAGTTCATGATAAAGGAGAAAGACTAAATGAAGCAAGAGAGATGCAAAAACAAGGAAAGAGAAAATGACAACAAACTATACAAGGTCAATTGGGTCGACCTAGTATAGAAAACAAGGATGGATAATTGTATAGTCTATAAGGTCGACCTAGTACAAGAAACAAAGGTTGAAAAATGCACAAAGTCAATGGGTTGACCTAGTACAATGAGCAGGGTAAAAATAGATGGTCTGTAAATAACTATGTCGACAAGAACCACTGTGTAGTGAAACAAGAAAAAAAATTGCAAATACTTTTGAAAGCAAGAAATGAAGGAAAACACACAATCAATTAAATCAATGATGATGATCCAATTGAAGCGCACAACACAAAACCTTGCACCAAGGCTAGCTAATGCAAGTTTTTTCAACACAACATACCTTTCAGCAAAGAGCAAACAGTCAATTTAAAAAGTAAAAGCTAAGTAAGTGATCAACTTGAATATTGTTAGATTATAAGAATATAATTTTAGATGTGATAGGAAGTTGGATATAAGCAACAAACTAGAAAGCAATCTAATGATGGTTTTAGGATGTTTGAGTTAAAAAGGCTTTGTATTAGCAATGATACAGACTTGGTATTGGGGCCTACCTTCTCACTTCACACACTGCAGCGATAAGGGTGTCGGGTGCTTAGCCAAAATATACTATTACCCACATGTTTATATTTGCCCAGAAAACCAAGTTGACTTCCCCCTTGGTGATGAAATCCAAGTAGGTTGGCCTTGGATAGACAATTGCTAAAATGCATTTTAAGATATTGTGATTTGATAGTGTATAAATAAAAGAGAAAATAGTGTAACTAAAAGATATATTAAAAACCACCTAATTATATATGTGATCTATTCTACGCATGCAAGAAATAAGAAATGAAAGTGTGATCTAATTACTAGCATATAAGTGTTAATTTCAACTTTGAAACACAGTACAGTGTCGATTCAGTCGAAAGTGTATGCAGAGAATACAGAACAGGGTCGATAGTGTCACCTCTATACTATAGAAGCAAAGCTCTGAAAAATAAACTACGTCGATAGAGTCAACCTAGTTTGTCAGACATAACATAGAATACAGAACTATGTCGATAGGGTTGACCTAGTTGATTGTACAAGGACAATTTTAAATACTGCAAATTGTGAAAAATAGAATTGTAACAAATGCTAGAAATGACAAAAGATAGAAAGGAACCTTTGTGGGTTGGAGGATGCAAAGAAAGATGAGATTGTTGTTGAAGAAATTTGATTTATACTTGCAAATTATGATAATTGTGTCAACTGGGTCACCCTAGATTTGCAGACCCTATTTGTTGAATGCCTGAAAATGTATAGGGTCGACTGGGTCAACCTAGTATGCTAGACTGGATGCTTGAAAGTGTATAGGGTCGACTGGGTTGACCTAGTATGCTGGATTGAAGTCTAGAAAATGTACATGATCGACCTAGTACGCGGACAGAAGTCCGAAAATCCTACACAAATAGAATGGAGTCGTATGGATGTGACTGTGTTGTTAAGCCTGCACACAAAATTTAGAACTGTGTCGACACTGTCAACCCAGTATTACAAATATATGACAATAAAAATAATAAAATAATGAAAAATAAGTGAAACAAAACCTGTAAGGGTTAAGTTCACGTCAGGTTCACCAGTATATATGCAATCATAAATGCATAATGTTTATAAATCAATCCTAACTCGGAGAAGATGGATCATACCATACACTTCTGATTGGGGACACATTTGTTAAGTGGGAACATGACTAATATGGAGATTCGCTAGACTCGATTAAGGGTCTCTTACCACAGTACACAGTGCTAAGGAGGGTTTTAAAACCTCCGATCAAGCATAATCACGCAATAATCCGAAAGAAGTTTTGTGTTTTGATATCTCACTAAACTAATAACAAGTAAAGTAAATCTAATCTAGTGCTCATCAAAGGTTGTGGCACATAGTGAGAGTTAGAAACAATAAAAATAAACATGCATAGAAGACATATACTCATGTCAGTGTATACAGAATCTTAATACATGGGAGAGAAGTATAAATGCATATCTATCTACTCTTACAAAGGAGGAACAAAATTAAGAATACTTACCTTTGAAGATGAATCCGTCAAGCCTCAATCTCTCCCTTGGCTAAGGTGCTTCGCAAGAGGTTGTTGTGGTATGTAAGGATGACAGGGATAAATTAGTTCTGGGCTACACAACCTATTAATACATTCAAAATACTTCTCCACAAAACAAGATCCGTATCTCCAAAGAAAGTATGAAACCCTAATCTTGATCCTCGAGTAGAATGGTCAATAAGTAGATGCACAATATATCTTACTTCTTCTCTTCTCTAAATAATGGCAAAATGAACTTATATATATAGGCAAATTTGACCCTAAACCCTTTCGAAAATCTTGGTCGACAGGGTCGATGCAGTCAACCTAGCACAATTTCGGACAATTATTCACTAGGTCATGAGCTAGGTCGATCAAGAACCAAACTAGTTCCTCTGTGAAAATAACCCAAAACTGTACAAGGTTGACCTAGTCGACCTAGTACAATCAAGTGACAAAAGGGGATTAAGGGGAGAAAAAAGAGGATAAAATGTGGAAAATGACTGGAAAAGGTACAATAGAGAAAAACAAGCTTAGGGATAAGGTTTTTAGGAGATAAGTGTGTAAATAACAAGTGGCAAAGAGGACAACAACCCTGCAAAGCACCAATGGTCTGCCCACCCTTTTCTCGGTGCACCCCTTAAGGCATGCACTCAAAAAGATTGAGACTCAACAGGGTCTTGCAAGATACAAAGTGTCAGTAAGTGTTAAAAGTTTGAAAATATTATGTGTATACATTACCCACCTACATAAGATGTAAAACGCTCTCTTCCCACCACACTTCACTAATGCCCTCTACCCATTCTTTTTCTAATGGAAGACAAACACTTTTTCCCTCTTATTCCAATGTTGTTACTTTATTCTGATACCAATTGGTGTAGTCATGGTAAGTAGGTCCAATAAAATATTGTGTTTACTACCATGTTGCTTGGATTAAAACTCTCACATGGACACACTTGCAAGCAAACTCTTGGACTTGAAACATTTCAACACACATTTATTGAATCCATCAAACTATTTCAAAGAATTGAAAACACACTCGCTCACTCTCTCACACACGTCATTCAAGGCTTATTACAATTCATGGATATGACTTGATCCTATACAATCCCTCCTGGAATAAAACATACTCTATGTTATGATCTTGGAGAGCTTTGTTCTTCTACTCCTTGGAGCCAACTTTTTTCCCACTTGAAGCTCCCTTGTGTCATGTAACTCACTCCTCTATCCAAATCAGATATTTCTTAACATTCTTATGCCTTCTCCAGTGTCACTTATGTTCTTTGGCATCTTATATGCTCAAGATTTGATTGTTTATCATTCTGGGGCATTACTTTCTTTTTACAATTCACGTAATTGAAACCATCGCTTTATGTAGTTCAATAATTTAGAAACCACCACCGCAATTACAAAACTGCCACTTTATGCACACTGGTGGTTCTAAACTGCCACTAAGGCTTGGAAAAACATCACTTTATGCAGATTGGTGGTTTTGTCGATGTGCAAAGTCTGCCAACTTCTGAAGGCCATAACTTTTGCATACGGAGTCAAAATAAAATAATTTTTTATTAAAGTGCATAAATTTTCTAAAGGAAACTAAGCATTCAATCACATTCATATTTAGAAAAAAAATGATGCCATTTTTGCTTAAACCCCACAACCTATACCTTTTAGCCCTTCAATGCATACAATCACTACCTGAATTGTACTGATGATTGAGAAACTCAACCAATTCACTTGAAACCACATAACTTCTTGAAACAAGACATTTTCTGATGTGTTTGATGTTACTAAAGTTTTGGAGTACCGATGCTTCCCCTTAGATCATCTTCACCATGCGAAAATAATAAACAAACCACACAAACACAACTATTGTTTTTGGTTGATGCAAGATTACATTTATGCCTTGGATACTCGTGCATCATGAAGGTAATTTAATACAGGGAGGGCATCTATATATGTAGGCACATAACACTGATTGATCACAGATTGACTTATTCATCTCATAAGAGTCTGAGAGAGATAGGATTGCTAAGGCTAACAGAGGCATCTGTACATTTATGGACTCAAATTATAGGGTTTTTCAACCTATCATAATCTACGTTGATATAGAGCTATTACAGACTGCACTTGATGATTAACCAAACATAGTGAACCAAAACAGTCATATCCAATTACTTCTTGTTATATTTGGCATGTAGAATAAATCATAGGTAGCATTCAACTTCATATAATTATTGATATACATTATTCAATTTGAATATTCAAAGTTTTATACTTATTTAAATACTTTAAACTCAAAAATAAGATAAAACAATTATAAGTATTTATCATTTGTAATTGGTAGTTGTCGACATTAATGTAAGTGGGTCTTGTGATTATATAAACATGTTTTTATGCTTGAGTCGACTAGTCAACAAACTTAAAGATCGTATATATTATTATAGGAGATAGTTATACTTGCAAAGACCACAAGTTAGCAAAGAGAGCTCTAAGAATCTATTGTAACACCTCATTCGAGATTGTTGTGTTATTATTATTATTATTATGTGTGCAAACTGAAATTTCCTATCGTTAAAATCAAATAAAGAACTAAGTTTATTATTGCATTTATTTGCATTATTTCCGCTATATAATTCTAAAGGTTGCATGGTCAAAAGCATCTTTTTATTGAGACCCCTAACTGTGACTGCATCATAATCGTTTTACAACGCTTGTTTAAGTATTTTTCATTTAATTGCTCAATAAATTATTTATATTGCACCCCAAGTTGCAATGGACATGTTGATGGGAAACTAGAGTGAAAAGCTAAAAATGTTTGTATATTATCTATATCATATTGTCAGATCATCCATTAAAAAACATTACACTGGCTATATGTATGCGCATATTGGCAATCTGAGCCTTGCAAGTATGAAAAAAATCATTTACTCTACACACACTTTAGAAGTGTGTTTTATTGAATTGAAAATACAGCAAAGGCCATTTATTGGGGGCTCAGTTAGAAGTCTTTTTAATGTGAAAATTGTTGGCACATGCCCCCCAAAATTGTACTGAAAAGGAAAAGAATTTAGCTATTGAATCACAAAAATGCCAAAAATGAATATTAAAAAGTACAGTGATGTAGGGAGAAGCGTCTCTCTACCCTTGGGATGCGTCTCAGGGTCCGAGACATGTCTTGAGTAGAGGAGACAAGTACAAAGACGTCTCCCATGTTGGGAGATCTTTGTCTGCCCGTTTCCATGTTTCCCATGCGTTCTCGCTTAGGGAAAACGTGTCTCTAAAAAACCCTAATCTTGATTGGATTTAAACTACTTACAAAAACGCGTTAAAATGTTTATAAAATTTACGAAGATACAACAAAAAAAGAAACACATTGGATAGGCGTTCTCAAATTCACAATCGAGCAAGGGACCAACATACGAATATTGAAGTAGGCAAGAATTTTTCATATTTTAAGTTTAACTTCTGTCATTCACAGTTTCATTTTTATTCAATTGTGTTTTTATTTTGTGGGCGACGGGATTTTATTGAATGAAAAGTAAAAATAAAAGAGGGATCGTCGAACGGCATTGTTCGCGACACTCCCTGGAAGTGGCATTGTTCGCGACACTTCCTGGAAGTGGCATTTTGTTCACAGCACTACCTGGGAGTGGCATTGTTTGCGGCACTACCTGGGAGTGTCATTTGGCAATGCCTCTTTTATCTTTACTTTTCATTCAATAAAATCCCGTCGCCCACAAAATAAAAACACAATTGAATAAAAATGAAACTGTCCATGTTAATCGTTAGGTTTTTCTTTGTTATCCATTAGCCAAAAATTAAAAAATAACCTACCATCCCTATTAATTCATTAGTTTTTTTTTTGGGTTATTATAACTTTTTAATATTTATTATTCTTATTTTTTAATATTTAAATCTTTTAGTTTTAAATAATAAAATTATTATTAATTATTACATGAATTTTAACTTTTTAACTTTTTTTTTTTATTTTTATTATTATTTAATATATTTTTTAATATTTAAATATTTTTTAAATTTTAATTTTTAGTATTTGTTTTTAATATTTTATTATTTAATAATTTTTAAATGTAAATTTTAAATTTTTTATATTTTTTATTTCTCTTATTTTTAAATATTTTAAAAATTAAAAATTTCAATTTTAATATTTAATATTTGTGTATAATTTATAATTATTTTAATAATATTTAAAAATTAAATTAAAGTAATGTTTTAGATTTTTAATATAAATTGTATAATGTTACTTTTTAAAAAAAATTATTGTATATTAATATGTTGTTATGATTAAATTTTTATTTTTTTTATTTTTATTTTAATAATTTATTTTATTTTTGTTTACGTTTTTAAATTTAATAATATTTTATTTTAATTTTTAAAAGAAATTTTAAATGAGTTACTAATTTTTTTTTATGTGTCAGGGGGAGGGAAAGATGCTTTGTATCTCTTGTGGAATTTTTGCGATCAGAGTTGTACAGGGAATGGGGGAACATCAACGATCACATGCAAGCTTTGTCGGAAGGCATTCCATGGCACTTACAAAAAAGTGAGGGCTCATTTTTTCCGAACAGGGAAAATGGGTCGACGCTTTTGCGAATGAGGGAGGACGGTTCGAAGCAATGAGAAAACAAGAAAGAGCTAAAGGCAAATTGACTCCTTTAAGCTCCCACGCTTCAACCCTTGATCGAGCTCAGAATCACCATGTAAAGCCAATTGAAAAAACAGAATCTGAGATAGATGTGTCGTCCAGATATGCGACAAAGAATGTGGATTTTTCTTGCAAGAGATCACAAATTAACAGTTTGAATCCCATAGGAAGCATGTTTGATGTACATGGCCGAGATGCAGTGGATGCAACAATAACACGCTTCTTCGATGTGAATGGCATTCCATTCAATGTTGCTCGATCACCTTATTATGAAGAGATTGTTTACGCTATCAACAATGGGTCAACAGGGTATAAACCACTTGGTTATGAGAAGCTTCGAACGTCTCTTATTGACAAAGAGAAAGCAAGGATAGAGCAGCTAATTGCACCAGTGAAAAAGGTGTGGTCTACAGAAAGATGCAACATTGTGATGGATGGTTGAACTGATACAAGAAACAAATCTTTTATAAACATTATGGTGACTAGCTCTAAAGGGCCTTATTTTTCGAAGGCTATCGACTATTCCGAACAAGAAAAAAAGAAGAATTCTTTGAGACGTAATTATGTGATGCAATTGATGAGGTAAGGGCATCACATGTCCAAGTTATTACAGACGTTGCCCCAGTTTGTAAAGCAGTTGGTTTATTGGTGCAAAAAAATATAAACATATATTTTGAACGCCATGTTGTGTGCACACATTGAATAATGCACTCAAAGACATTGACAAGGTTTAGTGAGTTTCTGAACTTATTGAGAAGGGTAGAAAAATACAAATCTTCATATGCAATCATCACCACACACAAGGCATTTATAGAAGATTTCCCAAGTTGAAACTTCTCAACCCTGTAGATACGCAGTTTGTTTCATTCTTCATATTGCTTGAGCATCTTTATGCTATCAAAGGGGCCTTGTGTTCCACTATGGTTAATGATGCATGGGCAAGTTGAAAACAATCTACATCAGAGAATGCAGTTGAGGTGAGAAAAATGGTCCTTGACTAATTTTGAACAAATGTGAAATTTGTTGTTGACTTCATTCAGCGAATTTGTGAGGTCATCCGTTTTACTGATTCAAACAAGCCATATTTGGGGGACGTTTATGAAGAAATTGATTGTGTGTGAAACAAAAATATCACAATGTTAAAGGATCTTTTTTTATATTCTTTGATTGAGAAACAAATACATGAAAAATGGAACAAGCTTAACACACCTTTACATTGTGTTGTTTACGCTTTGAATCAAAAGTGATATGATACGGAAGTCACCAAGAAAAAGGCTTCATATAAGATAGAGAAGTAATGAAGAAATTTTGAGTTGCAGTAAAAAAAATTGATGGCTGAAGAGATGAGACTTCTTGTATTAAAACTCAGTAGAACATGTTTTCACATGGTTTTGGAGAGTTATCTATAGTGGAGGCTCTTTATGATATGCGAGCGAAGAAAGACCCAATAGAGTGGTGGTGGAACCATAGTAGTAAAACCCCGAATTGCAATTATTTGCAATACTATTACTCTCACAAGTAGGTAGTTCATCATCTTGGGAGAGGAATTGGAGTACTTACGGTTTCATTCATTCATTGAAGAGGAATCGACTATGGTCGAAAAAGACACAGAACCTGGTGTACATTCATAGCACACTTCGTCTTCTTTCACGTGTGGACCCAAGGTACAAGGGAGGTCCTCCAGCAAAATGAGACCACATTCCACCTGATGGAACAACAAAAATATCTTTAGAAGATGATGTGTTTGAGGCTGATGGCCCAATGATTTGCCCCCTATTATATTGTCTGCAGATAAACCAAAGCTTGAGAACAATGTCTATCTAGATAGCATCTTAGCGGAGGACTTAAGAGGATATAATTGATGTGACAGTTCATCATGTTGTATTGGATCAGATATGATCCAAGTTTATGTGTTTTTTGTTTTTGCATGCCTATTGTTGGCATTTCATTGTATAAAATGACCCTTGTGCTTTATATGATGAGATATTTTTTCGCTTATTGCTAGTATTGGCATTGCAATAGTATAAATTTCTTTAAATTTTTCATAGTAGATATTATATATATAATTTATAAATAATAAATATATGTAGTCATCTCCCTATACCCCCGTCTCCTATTTTTCAAAAAAAAGGCGTACCGCACCCCCGTACACCCGCACCCGTCCTGGACAACTATGTTAAAAACATAAATTGCAGCAACAGGAATCGAAGATCCATACATTCAAGGAAATAGGACTATGCTTATTGATGCGTCAATAGAGTGAACCATCTTGCACTGAGAACTTGAACTCTTAGCTGAAGACAAAACTTGATATATTGTAATGATGTCTAAATGAGACTAAGTAAACAACTTCCATCAGAGTTTTCCACAAGCTCACATGCAACAAGAAAATCCCTCTACATAAGGGGACTTCAACTGTAATATACATAGGACCTTCAAAAATGCTCCCCAGTTTTGATCTGCTTAGAGATTACTAGTATTCAAACATTGTACAACAGTAATATACATAGGACCTGCATAAACACTCCCCAATTTTGATCTACTCAGAGATTGCCCGTATTCAAACATTGTACAAAAAGTAAGCAATGTAGCATAAGCATGGTTATTGTCTCTAAAAACCAAGTAGATTGTCAAATTATTGTGTCCATAATGATTTAGAGTACGTTTAGTCTTCCTCTGTTTCAGATCCATGGGCTTCAGCATCATGCAACTGAATCATTTCTACTACTTTATAAAACTGAAAATAATTAGATATTGAAGGCATGCAATGATCAATAGCTTATCTACTAAAATAAATTAATGGTCTAATTAAACATCTTTTGTGCATCAGCTTCCTCTGAAGCTACACCATCCTTGTCCTGTAAAAAGGAGGCAGACATTAATTACTTGAAAATCTTCCTGGTAAATAAATTTTAGATTCATATCAAACTGGGCTTGCATTTAAAATACCTTCTGGTACTTCACCTTTACCTTCTCATACTCTGCCTTCAATTCAGCAGCTTTTTCCACAGATTTTTTTTTGTTTCCTAAAAACTAGAAAAGCAAAGCATCAAACTGATTTGTATTCATTTTTCAACAATGAAGCTACACATTATACCGACTACAGAATATAATAATAAAAATTTTAACGTCCACGAGACTAAAAATAGCCTATGGGACAGCAAGACAACTCAAGCAAATTTAAGTAGCACTGTTCGCTTCTTGTGTACGCTGATGATGAGCCCCCCTAATTGCTCAATGTGCTCTTCGTTGAATAGGTTATGCCAAAAACTGTCACATATAGTATCCGCAAATTTATCTCTGCTATCCTTGTAGGCCTCACATTCTAGAATAAAGTGTTGTTCAGTTTCCACTTTCCCAGAATTGCAAAATCTGCAAATACTCTCTTCCCAAGCCTCCTTTGGCCTCTTCCAACGCCCGGTCTCCCAACGAAGTTGGTGAGAGTTGGTTCTCAGCTGCAATAAGAATTTTAGCCCTCCAAAAAATGTTGGCTCCTATGTACGCTTTTTGGAGTTGATCACAAGTGGGGTTGAACTCATTTATATAATATAGTTTCTTCCTCCCGATCTCGCTTCCCCAATTTCTCTTGTAGAATTTCTCCATAACAAAGACTTTTATTTCTTTATTATTTGTGGGGCACATATTGAATTGAATATTCCATTTACTCATCCATTTGATGTTTTGTTGCATCCATGTCCTTTTTCGCTTACATAGTGTGTCACTAAAAACAACTTTAGGCCATCTATCATCTTCCATTTTTTCGATTCTTTTTAAATAGCTTAAAAGGCGAACCATAGCAAGTGCCTCGATAGGAACAGCCCCCATTTCACTTAGCATGATGTCATATGGAACAGTGCTTTTGATTTTAATCTTGCTTGTAATCAAGCGCTTTTGGATTCCTTCGATTTGTTTCCATTGTGCTATAGTAGTGCTGCTGGCCCATAATTCACACCCGTAAAGAACAACTGGCAGCACAAGAAGACCGAACAAGGTTTGAATAGTTTTCCAATCCCACAACTCCGCTTCACGGCACTTATTCTGAAGAGCATAGAAAGCCTTCCACCCACCTAATGTCCTTTTATACCTGCAGCTAGACCAGTTAGTTTTTTGTTGAAATCGATGCCAAGGTATTTATAATCCGCAACCTCTTCGAGAAGACTTCCATTGTAATAAAATGGCATAGATGCAAACCTCGTCTGACAAAGCCTTCCATTTATCACTACCTTCTTTGGCAACCTGTACGCAGGCACATGACCTAAACAAGAAATAACCTTAGGCTTTTATTTTTCAAGATTACTTATTTTGCACATGCAGGGGCTTTAAGTTATTAGCAATATATGTAGATTTTTTTGCCACTGTTGGAAATCATTCACTCAAAGAACATCATTCTTTTGTATGAAAAACGGGACCATTCAAATGCTATCAGGACAAACCAACCCGCTACATAGAGCAGTATCTTTTAAGGTCTGATCAGAATTTACTTCTTACGAAACAATTACAACAAAGTGAGCACATTCAACCCACAGCCTAACACGAGTGAAATATGGACACAAATGCTCTGTGCTTTTGACTATAGCAGTAATAAAATGTGTAAATATTGTACAAATACACTCAAATTTCGCAAAGGTTTTTGGACCCTTGAATCCACCGCCACAAATGCTGAATCCGAAGATTCAATGCAATGTGAAAGCAATTTAATGGGAGAGTAATAACTAATCCAAAGCTAACATCAATGAAACACTTCAAAAAGACAACACCAAACGAAATAAAACCATAAAAAAGGGGAGATTCAAACAGTACCATTTGGCTGTTTTTTAAGCTTCTACCGGCTTGGGCTCGTGAGGTAATCTCTGTCATATACCATTGAACCTGTGTATGAGGGAATCTCACTAGTGTATAAGATTAATTTTCAAAAGTGTGGGCATGGATTTGGGCACGCATCTGGGCAAAAACACGTTGCAATCAGAACACATAGCCGTAACACATCAATTCTCAGGATTATGTATATTGGTTTTTAGTAGGAAATTGCATTGAATTAGCACAAGCAACATAATATCTGTATTGAAGAATTGTACATCGGAATATCCAGGTCAATTGCAAATTATATGACCCCTAAGAAACGAGTCTCTAGCTTGTGTTACCTTGTCGCTTAAAAATGGCTTCCAAAACCCTTAACATTTGATGGAAAAAATAGCTTACACGGTGCATTCTTATTGAAGACAACATTTAATAGAAAAATTGCAGCAAAACATTGTGGCGTGTTAGCTTTATTGAAGTAAACTGTGTCCTTGAAAGTATTTGTTAGAGGCAAATACCGACCACTGGGTCAGGCTCAGAAGAGTTCCCCCGTTGCTGTTCCACCACAACTGTATACAATTATAAGAAACTCCTGATCGCCCCATTGGATGACTTGGATTGAAATTAGTATCATGAACCAAAATAGTAGACATGAAGAAGAGGCTTATGGGAGCAGGCAGCCCATTTGATGTTGTCCTGATTTTGTTAGATTAATGACTTTGTTTTTTCAACTGCTAAATGAATGTTTATTCATTGTGGAAACAGGTAGGAGACTTTATACACTATCTATCAACATTTGTGCCAGGTTTGGTGGTTGGATTTATTTCAGCATGGAGACTAGCTTGCTTTAGCGTTGCGGTTTTCCCTGGAATCCCATTTGCTGGAGGTTTATATGCTTACACACTTGCAGCATTCACATCCAAGAGCCACGAAGCTTATGCAAATGCAGGCAACATTGCAGAGCAGGTATCGTATGAGAATTTTAATTCTTAGAACGCAATGTCTCATAATGTATGATGGTAATGCCTTGATTTGTTATACAGTATACAAAAAACTGGTCCCAGGTCTTAGTCTAAATCTTTTTAAAATGTAACAGGCTATTGCTCAAATCAGAACCGTCTACTCAATTATGGGAGAAAACAGAGCATAACATTCCCCCTCAGAAGCTTGACAAACCACACAAAAGTTAGGGTACAAAGGAGGGATGGTCAAGGGATTGGGCACAGGATGCACATATGGAAAATCATTTATGTATTGAGCAATGGTTTTTTCGTTTGCAGGAAGGCGAAGCATTCACTGCCATTTTCTCTGTTATTGTTGGTGGAATGTATGCAATCTCTATCCTTTGCAAGTTCTCTTTACTTAATATAATTGAAGATACATGAAATGAAATACAGATTAATCTTTGCAAGTTTGTTACAATGCATTTTCTGATAAAGAATGGTTGATTTTACAGTAGTTTAGGACAATCATTCTCCAATATTGCTGCATTTAGAAAGGAAAAAGTGGCTGGACACAAGTTAATGGAGATCATGAAACAACAGCCTACAATCATCCATGATGTTTCAGAAGGGCAAAGGCTAATGGAAATCCAAGGCAATACAGTTTCAAAGATGTTATTTTCAGTTAATCTTGTTGGCAAGATGTGTTTATCTTCCAAAAAAATCGTCTGCAAATCCCACCTGGAAAGACTTGCAATAGTGGGAGGCACTCTCATATCCCTCATAGAATGCTTTTATGAACCCAACGAAGGCAAGTCATTCTGACAGTTTTATTTCGTGCAGGGGTCAGTGGATTTCGAGTACTAATTTTAGCATTGAAAGTGTGTAAACTGTTAAATTAATACCTAATATTCAACAGAGAGAAAAGGGATATAACATGTTTAAAAGGCCTATTTTTAGAAGGTATCTTTGTGTTATAAAAAGGAGCTCAAGCAAGGCCCAAGAGAGAGGTGTAAATATATTATTGCTTTCAATTCCCTTCACAGAAGAAACAAAAATGTCAACGACAACTAAAATTTTGCAATTAAAAAATTATTAAACCAAAGTGGGAGCAAGGATTATGATGGCAGGGCGATTGGATCTTCTAAATTCTAATACTTTCACAATCTTAAAATAGAATAAAAAAATCTTTATTTATCTACAGCACAGACTTAGGTGCTGCATATATATGATGTATAAAGTTATAAACTCGTAGCCCACCATATATGAAACCAGCAGTAGTAGTTTGGAATTTGGCTCATGGAGTATTGTGTCTTCACATGATGGTTTGAGTTATTTTCAAGCTGTACTAACTCAACTGTGGCAGATAAATAAACTTCAAATCAATTATTCAACCATAACGTTGACATGGTTGGAGACATCAGGTGGGTGAAAAATATAACTAAAAAGTAGACCTACAAATACTTATGATTTATTTATGTTCTCGGTGTGCCTTCTAAAGTGTAATGCTCCGACTGTGTAATGCTATTTAGGTTATCACGTTTTTTATCAAGAAACAGGGCAGGGGGCCAAGAAACAAGCAGCCTGAATGCAAAGTGTATCTTGCCATAGCAAACAACATGGGGCCCAGGGTGCATTATTGCAACAAGGTTAGTTTCAATCCAGCCAGAAAGAGCTTTCTCTAGGTAATGCTTACTTTCTAACCTGGTCCGGAATTCACAATGATAAGACAATTTTCTTCTAAGAGTCATAGGTACAAGAGATGAAAACCCTTGGTAACTACAGACAGCATATTTTGTGTACAAAAAGCCATTCCTCCCATTCTAAGAATCAAATCACCGTGGAAAATAATCAGAGTAAAGCTCCAGGGACATACCTGATTGATTTATAATATAGACCACATAATTGTGACTGTGGATGTTTCACAGCCTCTGCACCTGGTCAGGCACATCTAAACCATTGTCTGAACTCGTTCCAAGTGGAAAGGAGTTGTAACACACCAACCGGTCGGTCATTTACCTTGTCCATAGACAGCAAAATGCTTCTAGTGAAAGCAGCAAAACTCTCTTCCAACAAGTTAATACTTGAACCCACTCAGCACTATGTTTCAAATAGCTCGTTTCATCAACAAGTGCACCTGAGGCCTTATGAGGTGAATTTGTTCAATCTCCATGGTTGTCTTTGGGTAAATGCCATCATATGTCCAAAACACAAGCTTTGTAGTTTAGTTACTCCATTCCTGCGACTGCAGCCTCCTTTTCATGGACAGTAAGAATATTACTATCTCCAAATTCTGTGCCTGGGATTCTGTTCAAAAGCAATGTGGATTTAGAAGCCTCCTTTTCATGGACATTAGTAATATTTCTTTGACCGCATTCTGTGCCCAGTTTTCTGTTCAAAAGTAATGTGGCTTTAGAAACCTTGCCTTGACCAAAATATTGATCAATTAATATGGAGTACCTAATTGCACCATAAAGCATATCTTTCTGCAATGCTTCACTCAAAATCTTATTCACGTCATTTACTTTGTCCTCTTGGCATAAGCCATGCAACAAAGCTGCATAGGTAACCCCATCCGGCATAAAACCTTCTGCAGACATTTTGTCTTTCAATGTGAGAGCCAGTTGTAATTTTTTCCTAACACAAAAACCCATGATAATTGTATTATACACTGCAGTCTTATAATCCCAATCATCATACAACATTTTATAGAAGATGGCTGGCAATTTTGTCAGCAGACTTTGTTCCAAGCGTTCCGACTGCATGCTGCTGGCCTTGCAAAGTCCAGTAATAAGTATATTAGATGTCACTTCGTTAGGTACACAACCCTTCTGTAACATGGCATCAAAAAGTTCTATTGCTCCAACAATATTGCCATCTTTGCAGTACCCATGTATAAGAGTGCTATAAGTGAACTGATTTGGGACAAGTCCTTTTTCTTGCATGTCTTGAAACAGTGCCCAAGCCTCTTGCATTTTTCCTTCTTTACAATACCCATTGATCAGTGCACTGTAAGTGACAACGTCCGGATTACACCCTCTTTTCACCATTTCATTTAACAATTTCATAGCCTTTGCTGTGTTCTTTTGCTTGCAGTATCCATCTATGAGGGTAGTGAAGGTGAATTCATTCGGAAACAGAAGCTTCTTAAGCATTTGTACAACACACGAACAGGCATGTTCCATCATACCTAACTTAGAATAACCTTTTATCATTGCATTATAACCAACAATTCCAGGTTCGATGCCCCTTTCAAGCATGAAATTGAATATCTTTATGGCTTCAGTCAATTTACCTTCTCTGCAATACCCATCTATTACTGTAACATAAGTACAGTCGTTGGGTAGACATTGTTTCTCTAGCATTTCAATCATGACCTTCTTTGCATCAGCCAGTAGACCTTTCTTACAAAGCCCACTAATCAGTGCATTATAAACAGTAGTGTCTGGTTCCAAACCTTTTGCCACCATTTTATCTCGAATAGAGAACGCCTCGCTAACCTTGCCTAACACACAGAGGCCATGGATAAGAGCACCATAAGTGATCACATCAGGTTGATGCCCCTTCTCCAACATTCCAATCAAGAGATTCGTGGCTTCGGGCATGTTCCCCTGCTTGCAATGTCCATGGATCAGAGACGTATAAGTAATCTTACCGAGCACTAAACACCGCTGCAACATCTCATCCACATGTTTCTGCGCCTCCTCCATCTTCCCACTCTCGCAGAGGCCACTGATCAGTGAATTGTACGTAACCACATCAGGCACACAGCCCATATCCACCATTTTATTCAACACCTTACCCGCCTCAGAAATATTACCCTGCTTGCAGTACCCATCAATAATAGCATTAAAAACACACTCATTAGGCCTTAAGCCGGCTTTCACAATTTCAATCAAAAGCCTCCCTGCCTCATCCAAATTTCCCTCCTTACACAGACCATTGACAAGAGTTCCATAAGTCACCACATTCGGCGAAACACCCTTTTTAATCATCTCACCAAAAACCCCAAAAGCCAGCCAAACCTCTCCCTTCTTGCAATACCCATCCATAAGAGTATTGTAAAACACAACATTTGGTCCAGTTGGCCCACACTCATTTCTAACACATGCCTTCTGCATCAAAACCCTAGCTTCACACACCCTCCCTTCCCTACACAGGCCCCGAATCAATATCCCCGTACTGTACTCATCAGGACAATTCTTCTCACTCTCCGCCATTTCTGAATAAACTTTCTCTGCAACAGCCATCCTTCTGCCCTTAACAAGGGCATCAAGCAATCTATTACAAGAAAAGACAGAAGGACTCAAACGCTGGTTCTTAGCATACACAAACAAATCGCATCCCCTGTTGATCAAACCAGCCTCAGAATATGCACTAATTAGTTCATTCAATGCTCCCTCCGTGAGACTCGAACCCTGGATTCTCATACTTTCAAAAACTTGTTCAGCCTCTTCAAACATCCTAGCCCCTGCTAGAAGTTTTAACATTGCAGAATACGAATGTGGGTGATGCTTAAAATTAACGCCCTCTTGGCCCGCCACCCAATTAAAAAACAAGAACCCCAATTTCACATCCTGTAGGCGTTTGAGAATGAGAATAACATGGACATAGCTGACAGATTCTGAGAAAAGTCTCAGTTTGAGAGGCTCCTGCCACTGTGTTTGTGTTCTCAGGATGTCACAAACGTCCTTAACCATTGAATATAATCTGTCTGCTTCTTCCGTTACCCTATCATTTCTAGTAATACTAGGTTTTGGGTAAAAGCTTGCATTCCGTTTAATGGTGAAAATAATTGTAATCAAGCGATTCATTCCATGCCAAATCCTGTGACGCGCATTCAATGAATCCTTCAATGAGAAAAAAGCCAACAATGGAATGGCCAAAATTACCTCCATCTACTCATACAATTAAATCTATGACGGTTGTTTTCCTGCATAAGTCACCCAGAAATCCTAGCCGAACAAAACCCTCTTGACAGACGACCGTCATTCGAAAGGAAGCTAGGAGAAGTGATTTTTCAGTCATTTCTTAGTTAGGGTTTCAAAACCTAAAATGAATAATACTTCATCACCATAATCAGGGTCTACATACCAAGGAATACTTCAAACAGATATGATGTTCCCACCGAATTGCACAATATCATCCTAACCATCACTCCCTTTTATTAGTACCTGTCCATCAGGAACTATTGTTTCCACATATTGCTATCAAACTATGCCAAATATCAATTTGTTGGTGGTTATAAATGGAAACCATTTTGCAATGTTTGGTGAAAATTGGTAATAGTTTATTATTTTTCTTAATGATAATTAACGAGTGAATAATTGTTCATTTGATACCAAATCAAACACTGTAATATAAATATTTGAATAGAGTAATGATAATATCAAATAAAAATATTTATCAAGGGTTGCAGAAGTGTGTTTAATATAGGAAGCTTCTCTTGCGGAACGACACATGTCGTTTTTCTTCACATTACAAAGACACTTGTTTCCTACTTCCACCCCCAATGCCTACACTCAACAGCGCCTACATATTTAATTGTTAGTTCAATTGATGCTCAGAGCATTTGTTTGAAAGTTTGTTTTCTGTTCATAGCAAATATTATTTACAGTTAATATCAAGAAGGTGGACGAGATTGTAATGGCATATGTGAAGGTCAACAACGGTATGAACTTCATCGAACTCCTAGTTAACTATTTTTATGGGTTTCCATTCACTGCATTTCGTTGTTTAGTGTATGTGTTTGCAATACTTTTACATTGCTATGAGTGTTTAAATTTGTTCTACGAATCTCTGGGTTTTTTTATTTTTTTTACCTTGTTTTATTTTCTAGGTTCTGACAAGTGCTACCGCTATTTTCCCCCTTAGTTTTTTGGCCTAATATCTTAGTTTTTGAATTTTCATATGCCAAAACTGATCCAAAAAGGCAAACAAAGAGGTATGCATTTACAATTTGGCAATACGTAGTTTTTTTTTGTTACTTTAATACATGATTCACTGAGGTATGCATTTGTTACCTATAGGAGTTTATTTAACCTAGGACTTTTTTCTCCCCATAATGCATTATCATACGGGTATTATAATCTAAAATTTATAGTGAAGGCGTTTTGTTTTTTATAATCGATTTGCTCTCCAAGCTTTTCTTATACCTAAAATTTAATTGCCCAAGTCCGTGATTTTTAGGATTATAATGGTCTAATTTTGAATATGTGCTTAATGGGTATGATTGATTAATTTTTATACATATAGTTTTCTTATTTTGCGTACAGTAAATAAACTTCTCGAATCAAGGTTAGAACAAACATAAATGGTTAAATTCCTCGATGTGGACATTCTTTGTTCATTTTGAAATTTATTGACTGGCCTTGGCATCCTTATTTTTTTAATGCGTGAATTCTAAGTTCATTCAAACCATGTTATAGATATCTTTGAGCATGATGTCTTAATGCTAAATAGAGATTAGGCATCGCTGCGTAGCCATTTCTTAAAATTTTATCTGAAAATATGATTGTTCACACACTAAATATGGTGAAACTAAATGTCTGTGATGTTTGTTCAATTTGTATAATTTGCACTTTCAGTGTTAATTACTAGTATTACAGGGAACCCATAGGCCAAGCTTTTTAAATTATTGATTGAACAATATCAATTCCCAAATAAGACCTTGGCCATTTATTGATGGTCTTTATTGGAAAGAGGATGTCAATTACCAAAGGGCGATATAGTGAAGAGACCAAAGACCAATCTAATGTTGTGATCATTCAATTCCTATTTTTCAAACAAGGAATTCCAAGTGGCAACTAGTTGATACCATCAATTTTAATGTTTTTGGCTTTTATCATTGTCTTTGTTTAGCTCTTTTTTCAGGGGAAGTTATCAAAAACAAGAAATAAAGATATATATGAATATACATTTCAATGTTTCTTTATATTATGAGTTATCTTACTATTACAAAAGCGATATGGAGTTGGAAGCATGAAATCTCTAATAATGAATATTTTTTAACAAAGTTAATAAATACAAGTGTCTTATAAATGCATTGATCCATTGTGAAGTCAAAAAGAAAAATAATGGGCGTCTAACGCTTCCCTATTTAGAGTGTAAAATTAGCATCTATTTCTACCGCGTGTGCAGCCATAACCTTGGCCAATGCACAAAACCAAACCTATGACATCAAAAAAGAAGGGAAATTTTAGAATGAAGTTGCCATCTAAATTTTTACAAGGGAAAATTTAAAAACATGCCTTCGATAGCAAATCATACAGTGCGCTTGCAAAAATCAATACAAATAAATATTCATCATACAGATTTGCAGCTCAACTAATATGTAAAAACATTTCCTTCTAGCACAGACAATAAGAGCAAAAATAACTATAACAAATGCTAATACAAATTCAGAGTGTTCCTCTAACTTGCAAAATATGCATGTGCTCTGCAAAAAAATAGACCACAAAAAATAGTTCCTATCAGAGTTTTGTTGTAGCTATGGGAAAGGACTTCACAAAAAATCTATGTTGATGATAATATATTTTGCTATGGAAAAATGTATAAATCTCTAAATTTGCCATCTGTATTTTTTTTGGTTAATTGAATAAGTTCATATGACTATGCAAGTTAGGGAATGATGTGTTGTTTATGTATAATGAAAAATGTTTATAAGAGAGAGAATATATGTTTTCACTTATTTCTCAACACTTTGTTATGCACCACATGTTTGCAAAATGTGATTTGATTTATTTTGTAATATGTTGTAGGGCATAATTACTTACATTGTTTTCCACATTGCAGCAAGTGGTTTGTTATTCAAGCTGAAGATACTACACAAGGTATGAGTGATTGTCTTGGCAAATAGTTTTGCAAGTTTGAAAAATTAATTTTAAATTTTTATGAGAAAACCTTGTTCAAATTGTTGAACACCATGAAAATACAAAAGGACAAGAAAGAACGGAAAAGACTTGAAGTGTTAGTAGATGTGGATACATATAAACGCTTATAGACATTGACAATGCTTTAAAAGACAACCACCTTTTCTGAGTTAATTCATTTAAATATAACATAGGTGATTATCTTTTTGATGTAGTTCAAATATTGTTAAATTTTTGTTACATGTCAAATGAATTGCACGGTGGAATGATAAATTACTTTTTATCATGTTTAAATAACGATGACTCAAGTGCACAATGGTCATATGAACATGAATTGCATTGTGATATTATTTACGATTTGCACAGGATATATGACAAGAATATGTACATAGAGAGAATGCGATTTTTTACAAATAACACAATCAATGTGGGGTAACCTAGCCTATGGGGTGACACATTGTGCATTAAGTGGCTCACACAGTGGATACCCATATCGATTAGTTTATGGTCTTTGACACAAAAATGAAAATACCTACACTTTAATAGAGAGTCATTGAGTCTTGCATATTCAATATTGTTTCATGATGGAAACCCGACTTGTGGCCACTACAAACCACTGCTAACAAGAAGAGAACAAAACTATATTTCTTCAATTGTATAGAAAAGATTGTCTATTGCATGTACAAATCTTTCATGCAAGTGGATTGTTACAAAAAAATGAATTAGGAAAATATGGGTTACATAGAATGATCCCATTTATCAAAAAATATGGAGAAAACCTATTTAATGCAATAAGTTGCCTCATCGAAGGTGAATTTGACAAACTGTCACTGCATTGCATAATCATTTTCAAATGTAATTTACACAACAGACAAATATGCAATTAAATGCTTTGAAACATGCAAATTAGAATTCATGAAACTTAATAGTAAAGGCATTTCAAATTGAAAAGCATATATTAACACGTTTGCAATACCATATGAACAAGGTCCAGTAGAAGGTATAAATTTATGTTTATTGTTGGACCCCTAATTTTGACTAAGTGTTTTGGCTTTTGGCATGGAACCAACATGGTGCGGGAAGACCATGGCACGAAACCAACTTGGCATGGAAGACTATGGCATAGAATATCATGGTGTGAGAAGACCCCGTCAAAGAAGAGGCATAACAAATAGAGGACCTGAGAACGAAGGACTCGGTATATCATCAAAAGACTTGGGAAGCATTAAGGAAGCAAGAAATAGTCGAGGAACAATTCTCAAGGACAAAATAGACTTTAATCATACATGAGTTTTGCACCAGCCCGCATGAAGGAGGACATTTGGAAACAAGGATCCAACACCAAATGAGAATGTAGGGGTGCTAAGGCTTGGGTCCTTAGGGGAAAACAAGTAAATGACTACCATGACTCTCAGTCTACTGCAGATCATTAGTTAGTCACCAAAGTGTCATAAATAATGCAACAACTTGGTCGGGGAAACAAATATAAATACCCCTATGTAGAGATGTGTAAGGTTGGTTAAACATTAGTATTATGTAATGATTGATTGTGGTAATAGCAAATCACAAAAGTTACCATTAGTTTTGATGTTATGCTATAGTTGTTAGTTAAGTTGCAACATTGAGTTATCAATACATTTGTTATGCAATATGTGGTTTGTATTTGACTATAATAAATAGAATTTGCATTATATGAACTTGCGTAATCAACACTTTGAATCTCATGGAAATTATCTTCATAATCATGTTTGTTTACATAGTTGAAACAAGGTCCAAAGTCGTGTATTTTTTCTATGTAATTAGTAATTAGATATATGAATAAACACTATTATTTGACAAGTGTGTTATTTTTCAACATAACCCACGGGAACTGGTTTCTTGTTGTGTGCTTTGGGTGACCGAGAAAGAGTTCAATCTTACATGAAATGCCAACACATTAGTTTGTTGGGAACTAGAAACTTCAACACCGTAAGGAAAAGTTGATATAATAACCCAATAATTTGGTTCTATTGTCAGGACCTATAACACTTATTGCATAATAATGAAAAATGCTTGAATGTTTATCTCTTGATAATATTGAATAATGGCTTACTAAGGTTGCGGATAATTTTACAATTCCTTATCTTGAACCAGGGATTTATACATGTGCATGGGTTGAACAACATCTCTATAACTCTTTAAATGAAACTTTTTTTATCGCCATATTCATTCACATGCTTAGCTCTCAGCCTATGCTCAAGATCAATCACAAAATTTTGGAAGGATGAAAGCTTAAATGATAGAGTGTCAGAGGGTTTTATCACATTTGGGAACACTGTGGACATGAACTATTAATATCTGGTGGAGAGGGGTGTTGAATAGCTATATCGTGGAGTATGATGTAAACACTTACTCTTGTCCTAAAGAAGCAAATTTCCAGTTTCTTTGAGAACCACATGATCGGTATATTAGATATTTCCCACTAGAAGTAAAGAAATTGTTTATTGATTTTGGACTTGAAACTCTGCCTATGGAGGGCTAAACCCATCCTTGCATGAGCAACACAATTGGGAGGGGAATACAGGGGTGTTAATGAAGGATTGTTGGTTCAAAATGGTAGTCAGTTAGTGGGAGTTGTGAAACATAAATATGATAGATTTTGGTAAAGGATTATAAGTGGAATAGGAGTAAGAAGGGGACAGGAGGACTCAAGAAGTGTTTTTAAGATCCATAGGGAAGCAAAAGAGTACAAGGAGGACTTACCAATTTTTGGACCACGACCAATGTTAGCTTTGTCATATGTGGCAAAAACTAGTTGGACAGTGGAAACTAAAGAACCATGTTTAAACCAGCCCAGTTCCCTAACCATAATGCATGTTCTTACTTTTGAGCTAGATGATATAATTATACATAACTGGGATATAGATAGTGTAGAGTTAGAGACTGATCCTATAAGAGAACTTATTGTTGAGCAAGTTTTAACTCATAGTGAATTGACATTTTATCTTCCTCTTCAAGGTAATTTCATGGCCCAACTTAGTGTGCCTAGTGGACCCGACATCAGTAGTGGGTAGAGCACTAGTCCAAGTATTATAAATCAACCTACTATCATGCCTAATGTCTTAGGTGTTGTTGTTGGAGGCACGAGAGGTGGACTAGGAGGTGGAATAGGAGGAAGTGGTGGATTTCCACCCTCAGGAATAGGACTTGGAAGTTCTCAATATCCACTATTACGAGTACCTTAACTATTGACTGTGTATTATTAAATGACACTTTATTTACCTTAATATTGGGGCATGGAGAATGCCATGGAGCCTGTTCATAAGTTTGAAATCATTTGGAGGGTGCATGGTATAACTTCTTCTGAGCGAAAAACAACATAATTTGTAACCACACTTATGGAAAGAGCACACAAGCGACATAATAAGTATGATGCTCAATAAGCATTAATTAACAATGACCAGCTCAAGACAAATTTCTTAAAGAGTTCAATATTCCATAATTTACATAACAAAGTATTGTTGCACTAAAGGATCAAAAACAAAATCTCACTGAAAGTGTACATGAGTATGATGCACGATTCAAAATACTTTTGTCTAAGCTCTCATTCAAGATTATTGTTGCTCAACATGCCCAATGGTTAATGGGAGGCTTGTTTCTTCCCTTTAGATGAACACTATTTGAAAGGACCTTTATCAGCTCGTTTGAGGCCTTGGAAGTTACCCTTCACATTGAAGTTATTGGTAGCATCGACATTGGAATCAATCCTTTTATGGAATCTCAAATAGCTTCAATGACATTACAATTAAAAATTTTGACTACAACAATGCTTATGACACTTGTATCAATCTTTGGTGTACTTATTATGAGTATGAAGGTCATAATAAAAGTAACTACCTTAAAAGAACATTCATGTTGTACTAAAGCAGTCTTATGAAATTTGCCATGAAGAGCATGATGTCCACTCTTGTCCTCTATTACAACGGGCTACACATTCTCAATTGTCTGATTATTGAAAGATATGTCATGCTTATAACCATGACATAAATGAATACCACTTGATCAATGATATACATGAGGCACACGCACATGGTATGCATCAAACCTCTATCTCAAATAACCATGATAATGGTGGATATCATGGATGAGGCTAAAGATGGGGATGAGGAGGTGGGCATTTTCTACCATGAACATGCTTATAAGTGTGGATCTCTAGATCACTATCAATGAGATTGTCTAGTCTATCCAACATGTGCTTTTTGTAAAAAGGAGCATCGGTTAGAGGAATGCCCTGATTTGTACACAACCATCACTAAAGAAAGAAATGAAAAAGGTGCTAGTATGATTTGCATTGAGAAACCTCAATGGTGACCATGATCTAAAACTCTGATGGCCCAACAGGTTAATATTAACCTATGTAATGGAGGATAGTCCCAGTTTAAATCTATTCCACCTATTGAGAAGATACAACGTGAAGATCCTTATGTAATAAAGTATCCTAATGCCAACCAATAGAAAGATATGATCTAGGATATTATGATCTTGGTATGGGAACTACAAGGGAAAATTCAATTTATTAAGGACCAAAAATCCACCCAACATGTTGATTTAAAAGGCCATGAAACCTCAAAATGTGGTGTATGATGATTTCCAAGAACTTTTCAAACATTTTCAAGAAGAAGATATTGTCCCATAATTGAGTAATTGTCTTAAACATCAGGCACCAAGGCCAAATGAAGATCATCAATTAAACCATGCTTGACGATAAGATACTCATGTTCCTCCTAGCCCTCAAGAGGAAAAGGAAATACCAGTAAATGCTACCATCAATGGTTGGGTGATTTGAGACATTTTAGTTAACATTAGCACTGAGGTCAATGTCCTCAAAAAGGATGCATGGAGAAAAATTTCTATCCTAACATTACAACCATTGCCTCATGTGTTGTTTATGGCCAATACAACCCATTCACTACTAATTGGTGTTCTTAAAAATATTATTGTTGATATCCTTGGGGTGCCTTTCAAGGTTGACTTTGAAGTGCTTGAATTTGCTAAAGATGATGATTTTATAGCCCTATTGGTCATCCTTGGTACTTTGTAAATCAATTTGATTTAAGCTTCAAAAAGAGATATATCAGTTTTGAAAATATCGATCAGTGAGTCATCCTCTTAGACCAAGCACATGGACCCCATATGTATAACCTATTAACACAAATGAGGATATTAATCATATCTAAAACATCACAACGAGAGATAGGGAACATCATGATCCTACTCCTGATGGCATCCTCTGATGGATGAACATACAATCCCTTTTTGATACTACAAGTAATGCTTGTAATTGTTGGGCTCGTGGTAACTATGCCCTGAATGGAAGAGTGTGTGGTGCCAGTGGTAATTGTGAAGGCATTATACACCAGTACCACAAACATCATATATTTATTCATCTTATTATCAGACAAGTCATGCAAGGACCAATTGTGGCTACACCACTATAAAGGCTTGATGAAGCTCCACATTTTCACAGGTAAATGAAAGTTTGTGACTTTATCCAATGACTCAAAGCCTTATGTGACTCTGATACTAATCGTATGCATTCATTGGTTCACCTTTTTGATGACATGGCTACAAGATGGTGGCAAACTCATAATGAGCATATCCTTCATTGAGACTAAGTATGTTTTGCTCTACATCGCCACTTTCATCATGACAACTACGTTTGGAGTACAATCAACTATAGTGGAGTATGAACACTAGAACCACACCTAGAAGCTTGTGAAACCATGTGGTTGGTTGAAGAATCCTTCTTACCAAAGTACCTGTGGATACATGCTTTTTATGACACTTTATGCACTTGGGCTAGATCATGGTATGTTCATGAAGAATGAAATTTAGGTACCCATTTCTAGAATTTATTGAAAAATAACATGGTCTCAATGTTTTCTCACTTATCCATAAGGATGGACTTACTCCTCACACTCCAAGACATGCGTCAAGCAGTTGGTGACCCCAATCTTGTTAAAGATCGACTATGACATATACATGGTGTACTAGAAGAAGGCTTGGTTATTTTTAATGATCCATATATGTAGTCCTTTCCTACTCTAGAAGCTATCCTCAGTCAGGCATGTCTTGAATAAATTCAAAAAAGAAAGCAAAAACTAGTGTTTCATGTTGATGAAGGTGAAGGGTTCGAACCACCTGACCCATTAATAAATCATTTTGATGTCCCCACAATCTATGGTGTTTGAATAATTTATGATACTGGTCCTGATGTAGGCCATCCATACTCAGAATCTCTTCAAACCATCTAACATAACATTGGCATGAAAGAAGCACCAAAGGTAGCCATTATGCATAATTATTGGTCTGATACTAAGATTTAAAAAGTATATGAGTTGCTAAAAGAGTACCAAAATGTTTTTCTAAGGAATAATAGTGAAATGAAAGGTGTTCATCTATCCTTAGGCAAAATGCATATCAAACTAGTTGAAGGTGCTCACCCAGTCAGGAAATGATTGTATAAGATGAATATGAATTTATGTATATAAGTGAAAGAGGAAATTGATAGTGTGTTTCATGCTAGAGTTATAACCCCAATTGATGAGTTTGAGTGGGTCAACCCCATGGTAATAAGTATAAATAAAGATGGGCACATTAGAATTTGTGTTGATTACTAAATACTTAATGCATCTTGCATTATTAATCCTTTTTTGATGCCATTCACAGAATAAATACTCAAAGGTGTCATAGGGTGTGAAATTTAGACTTTCATAGATGGATTTTTTGGGTACCATCAGGTCTAGATCACAAAGGAGGATCAAAGTAACACTACATTTACTACTGAGTGGGGGTCTTTTGCATATACTATCATGTCGTTTGGGTTAAAAAATTCACCCATTGTATTCTCTCATATAGCCATTGAGGCCTTTAAAGACTTCATCCATAAATTCCTTTAGGTTTATTTGGATGACTGGATAGTTTACAGCCTAGTGAAAGACCACTATTATAATCTAAGGCTTATATTTGAGCATTGTCGAATGCTTCAAATTTAATTTAATTTAAAGAAATGTATTTTTGATACACCATTCGACATTCTTCTTGGTCACATTATATGCCAAGATGGACTTTCAGTAGACCCTGCTAAGGTTGTTATCATCCTCCATTTACTAGTGTTGACATCCCAATGTGTGGTTTGTGCCTTTCTAGGTCATACTGGATACTATAAAAAATTCATCTGAGGTTATGCAAGGATTGTCGCACCATTTTAGGAACTCTTAAAACATAATAAACACTTTATTTGGACCTGTTCTTGCCAAGAAGCCTTTGAATCCTCGAAAGACAAGCTCATCACTACACCAATTCTCTAATTCCTTGATTGGACTACACCATTCCATGTCCATGTTGATGCTTATGGTATGTCTGTGGGAGTGATACTTGCACAACCTAGAGAAGATCACCTTGATCACCCCATCTACTTTGCAAGTAGAAAGCTTACTCTACCTGAGAGAAATTATACCACAACAAAGCGTAAAGCACTTTCCATGGTTTATGCTTTATAAAAGTTTTGACAATACTTGTTGGTGACTCCTTTTATGTTCTATACAGACCATGAAGCTTTGAAATATCTAGTTGATAAACTTGTGTTACACGATTGCATCTACCATTGGATTGTGTTATTCTAAGAATTCCAATTCTCTATCATGGTTAAACTAGGTAAGACCAATTACGGTCTTGACCATCTTTCTAAAATTGATTCTAATGAGCCAGTGTGAGCCATTGAGGATGACTTACCTGATATACAACTATTTCACATTTCATGTGCTCCTAAGGAGTTAGAAGATATAACAACTTTGTTAACAACTAACGCAATGCCATATCATTTGAGTCTACATGCTAAGAAGTAACTAGCCATCCACACTTCACCATTCCATCTCATTGGAGGGGACCTATACAAGCTTGGATGAGATGAAATATTTTACCACTGTGTCATGAAACATGAGAATATTGAAGTACTCTATGAATTTCATGAAGGAATTTCTAGCGAACACTATGTTGGTGAGATTACTACACATAAAGTGTTATTAACTGGACTATGGTGGCCTACACTTTTTCAAGATGCCAAGTTACATGTTAAACAACATGATATTTTCCAGTGTATGGGAAAGTTGAATCTCTGGGATGCCATGCCATTACATCTTATTTTATCGTAAGAACCATTTGAGAAATGGGCCATTGATTTTTTTGGCCCCATCAACCTAGCCAAATAATGTATAGGTTCCTGATATATCATAATAATAACTGATTATCTAACGTGTTGGTTTGAGGTTACACCAATTAGGAATTATATTAAAAAAATTGCTACATGATTCATATGGGAACATATTATAACCTGATTTGGTTGTCCATTAAGTTTTACTAGTGATTGTGGTACACACTTCTTCAATGATACTATCCACATATTACTCATTGAATTCATGATTGCCCATCACAAGACAACACTATATCATCCCCAGGCCAATGTTACTACTAAAGCATTAAACAAAATATTGGGCACAACACTTATAAAATTTTGTAATATTGGATACACCAACTAAGATGATCAAGTGTCTATAGTACTTTGGGATTACTAGACAACTTACAAGTACCTCAATAAAAGTACACCCTTCAATCTAGTGTTCAAAACCAAAGTAGTTCTTCTAGCTGAATTTTTAGTACCTTCTCTTTGCATTACATGCATTGGATAATTATATGATGAATCATCATTGAAAGCATGTTTGGATGCTTTGTTACGGTTAAATAAAACACGTTTAATTTCTCGTTGGAGTCAAGATGTGGAGAAATGCAAACAAAAGGCATGGCATGATTGCCACCTTCAGCACAAGACATTTACCCCAAGAAAGAAAGTTTTACCCTATGACTCTAAGTTCACGTGCCACTCTGGGAAGCTCTGTGTTCACTAGGATGGTCCTTTTATTTTTCATAGTATTCATCCTACTTGTGCATGTCATTTACAAATATTGGATAACCAATTTCTTCCTAGGCATTACAATGGTAGCTGGCTATGGTCGTATTTCTCTACTTAAAATTTAGTTTCAATTGTATCAATAAGGTGTATGCCATTATTTTAGGATTTATTAAATAATAAAGTGTTGCCTTAGTTGTGTACCCCTTTCTATTAATTACTTTATTTTTGTAACTTAATACTTATGTTTTTGTGGAGGACCATGATGCACATTTAGTGTGGGGTAAGGGGTGTTACATATGTTAAGAAATGGTCCATAGGGATGCACACACAAGCAAAAAGGTCTAAGGATATATATTCTTGCCAATGGTATGAAGATTCGAAGGGATTTACAGTTGTCATGCACTCTGAGAAAATTACTTTACAAGATGTGCCATTAATATAAAGAGATAGTGGTTATGATAAGCATACCAACATCATGCCATGAAATACCATTAATTGCATTTATGGCAAGAAGTGATAGTCGAAGAAAAGAGACCATTAAAATGCATTAATTATGATAATTGATGGTCAAAGAGAGGGGTTAGTAAATGCAAGTTACCCCCTCGAGTCTATAAAAATACATTTAGGGGCTCATTCTAAACTTTACCTTTACTTTGAATGTGATTTTATAGAGCCAAAGAGCGAATAACTAAGTTTAGGCAATTCTAGAATAAGTGCAAAGTATCAATTTACCTTTCATTATTTCTTAAGAAGGATCTTGTCTGAGTGATCAAGTAGAAAATAACTAAACTAAAAGAATGCAGGGGAAATTTGGTAATTATAGGTTGCAAAAATCAGTGTCCATCATTAACAGGCATCGAAGAAAGAGAGCCAAGACACTTTCACAACAAACATGTATTATTTTGGGAACATTGGATGGTTTCACCTCAACCTTCAAGCTCCATGAAGGGTGATGCATCCTAATAAAAAGGTCTAAAGAAGTGAGCCACTACTAGCCATTCCATAAAAAGAGGAGCCAAGTGTTGGGGGAGATGCAATATTAATCAGAGAGGAAACACCAGAGGAATAGAGTGAGTGCATGGAAGGCAAAGGATCAGTAATAACATGACAAACTAATAAGAAATCCCAAGTACCTCCACCTCTGCCTTTGATGATGAAGGTGATGGAGTACCCAAAAATAGTGTTGTGCATGAAGAATTGGGTATCAAATGTACCCACATGTACTATTTTCAACTATAACCACCACCAAATAGGAACTGAGGTTGAGTTTTAAAATGATTACCAAGTCAAGCACCAAAAAACCAAGAGTGAATTGGTGTATGATTTAAAAATCTTTAATGCCTTGGAATGTACAAAGCTCTTCCAGATTTTTAACCTCTCATATTTTGGAAAACCGGTAGAGGCAATAATTTTTTTTCTTTCTCACATCCATGATAATTATATCTATTTTATTGGGTGCCACAAGAACATTACACCTAAAATAATCATCAAGGTGTCAATGTTGCAATGCTCTAGCACAGAACTTTAATTTAATTTGGAGGACTCAAAGGAAATAGAGAAGACTACCACAACATTGGAATACCAGAAGTAGGGCCATGCCATGCACATTAAGAACTTACAAGACCCCACCCTTTGATTAGTAGCACACATCATTATGACCAAGGTTGGCATCATTAATTGATGGAAAGAGGTGAACATGGCTCACCTATTTATTGCCCAGTAGGTAATCAAGGGGCTAAATTACAACTAGGCAATGTATTTTTCCAATAAAATTATACTAGATATAGAGAGGACCCATCAGATACCTAGCCATAGGTTCCTATGGAGAGTATTTATTTTGTTGATGGTGTTTGATGAAATTATTATACCTAATTATACCTATGGATAACTAAAGTGGTTATACTCACTAGAGCATAAGTCCCCTATAAATCACTATAAGGTGTTCACATTCCCTAGTTATATCACTCTAACTTTCAAAATCAAGATGAAGTTATGGTATAATGGAATGAAGAAGCCTTTGGAAATGAATGGTGTATTCCAAAGGACTTGCCTAACTAAGTTGGTGAACAATCCAAATTTGCCATCAAACAACATTTTTCTCTGGCATGTATCAAGATGGCCCCCTCTATAAATATCTCTGCTTGGTTTAAGTTGCCCTATGCTTTCACAACATGATAATTTTTCAACTCGATGAACCACATATGTGATGCGCAACCCATCACCCTTGAAGCACAATAAATTGACTTAGAGATTCACATTCTCTAAAAAATGTATGGCTATCCTAGTGAAAATCCATATAGAGAAAAGCATGAGACTGAAAGAATTGACATTAAGGTTCACCAAACCATGGTTGGGAAAACCATTCATAATATTTTTTATATGCTATGACCTAAGAAGAAAGATTCAGGAGGCATAGAGCATGCAAGAGAGAAGCTTCTTCCAGTACTACCATTTGATAAAAAAGTGTAGCAGGTATGATGCCAACATAAGTTGCCGACTATAACCATAAAAAAGGCAAAGGATTACCCAAGCACCACCACTAAGGGCATCCCCACCAAGGGCATCACCACCAAGGGATTCACCTAAACAAGATACACCAATCAAACAAATGGAGGGTTTAACACCATCACCACCAACCAATTTGTTGGAACATGAAGAGCTTGAGGGTCATAGGGAAGAACTGGAGGAGTCAAACTAAAAAAAAAATACTCTCCTTGGTGCAAGAGAAAGAGACCAACCTTGAAGAGGCATAGTCGGCCATAGAAAATCCACTTGGAAAACAGAGGGATGGTTTTAACATAGAATAAATCAGTGGCATGGACATCGACAATACTTCATTGGTACCAAATATAGATGTCAAGATCTTTGACCAGGATCCCCTCAAAGGGAAGCAAACGACTGACTCTGAAGTTTTACCACCTTTGGTTGATCCAACCACCAACTTGTGTACCCAATACCAGACAAGATTTATTGATAGGTGGTTATATTTATATTCCCATTTTCATCTAAAGGATGCAACTATTGACACCAAGCATCAGATGCCACTTTTATTGGACATGTATAATGAAGAATTCCATTTTGAAATACCCCCTAATAACCTAGTTTTAGATTTTGAAGCAGTGATTTTGCCCACTCTTATTTGGGTTGATCCCCAATAGCTCTCTCCTCTACAAACTAGCACTACATTTTTAAAAATGGCCTTTGAAGTTGCATGACAATATGTGCTTTTAGATTTTGATGTGCACACTATAGAACATAAACATGGCTAGGTGGTGGAGATGTACGATAAGTAAGTTATTGTTCAAAAGGCACTTGAAGAGGAAGTGGTCACACTGAAGAAACAATTACAATAAGCCACAATAGCCAAAGTCAAAACTTTAAATTTATGTAAAGTTATTTTGGGCCAGGAATCAATGTTGGTAGAGGGGTCCCTTTAGAGGGAGAAGCTATTGATAAATTGGAGACCCTTATAAATCTCTTGTTAAAACAGTGTTAGGAGTAGCCCACGACTATAAATGAAACATCATGGGTGGTTAAATAGTTTGTTGAAGTTGTGGAAGTCTATAAATGTACTCGGTAAAGGGTTGGGGAAGTGATCGCCATCTTAGATGGAATTTTTGAGAAATTGGCATGACCTAGTAAAATTTTGGAGGCCTGACTCTAGGCAAAAAAGTCTCAATGACAACAATTGGTGGATGCCACCTTATTAATAAAAGACTCCACTGAGTGCTCTAAAGAACTTAAGGATTTCAAAACCATGAAATAAATAATAAACGTGCATCCAAAGTAAAATAAATTATAAATTTGTGGCTCTCTAAGGACATGTTGTAAATGAGGTCACTACACTTGAAGAGGTCCAAAAGGATGCTTCCACATCCCTAGACCAATTGGTCAATAAGTCAAGTGAGTGTCCTGATCAACTTAAGGATACTAAAAAGTTCAAAGCAATGATTAAGGAAATAATAATAACTATGCTTGACACCTTATCACATTGGGAATGTGTCAGGAAGTAGATTGAATAGGTTGGCCCTAAATTTTTGGTCAAGGTCAGGACCAATGGTTAGTTCGAGATGGACTAAGAGCATAGTGTGGGGTGATATTGGACCCCTAATTTTGACTAAGTATTTTGGCTTCTGGAACATAACCAACATGGTGTAGGAATACCATGGTACAGAACCAGCTTGGCATAGGAATATCATGGCATAGAATATCATGGTGTAAGAAGACCTAGTCAAAGAAGAGGCATAAAAAATGGAGGACCCAAGAGTAAAGGACTTGGTATATTAGCAAAATACTTGGGGAGTGTGAAGGAAGCGAAAAATGGTTGAGGAGTGATTCTCAAGGATAAAACAAACTTTAATCATACATGAGTTTCATACCAAACCACATGGATGACATTTGGAAATAAAGATCCAACACCAAATGAGAATATAGGGGTGTTAAGGCCTGGGTCCTTAGGGGAAAACAAATAAATGACTACCATGACTCTTAGTCTATTAGAGATCATTGGCTAGTTACCAAAGTGTCATAAATAATGTAACAACTTGGTTGAGTAAAACAAGTATAAATACCCTTATGGAGAGATGTGTAAGGCTGGTTGAATATTAGTATTATGTAATGATTGATTGTGGTAATAGTGAAATAATGGAACTTATTATTAATTTTTATGTTATGCTATAATTATTAGTTGATTTGCAACATTGAGTTATCAATATGTTTGTTATGCAATATGTGGTTTGTATTTGACTATAATGAATAAAATCTACATTATATGAACTTGTGTAATCAACACTTTGAATGTCATGGCAGTTATCTTCATAATCATGTTTGTTTACATAGTTGAAACAAGGTCCACAGTCACATTTTTTTATTTTTTTTGTAATCAGTAATTAGATATATGAATAAAGACTATTATATAACAAGTGTGTTACTATGTAACATAACCCACAGGAACCAGTTTCTTGTTACGTGCTTCAAGTGAGTGCGCAAGAGTTCAATCTTGCATGAAATGCCAACATGTTAGCTTGTTGGGAACTAGACACTTCAACACCCTAATGAAAAGTTGATAGAATAACCCAACATTTTTTATGGATTTCAAGCATTTTATAAGTTAAAATCTAAAAATGGTCAACAATGAGCAAAAACATTTCAAACATATACAATAATTTCTCGATCACAAAATAGATATACAATGTAATTGCATTTGAAATAGACACAAGTCATATTCACTATGAGCCACTGCAATAAACCTGTGATTGACCAATTGGAAGTTATGGATCCAACATGTGTATCCATTCCTTGAAGGAACAAATGTGTACAATAAATGCAAATAGAGTAAAAAAATGAAAACTAATATGTATTAACAAAAAATAAAACATGGTTGTCAAAGGAATGCAAACTTGTAGTGGTATAAAATCAAAACAAAAAACATAAATGGAAATTGAACCACCAATGAAACAACTTAAATCATTATGTTCCCTAAAAAGACAAATCTGTGTATAAAAAACACTATTACATGTGACAAAAGACAACACTAATAAACTAGATGAAATTAACATTGGAAACATGTTAATAAGTCCAATAATGAAAAATAAAACATTCAATAATGTGACACCAATGATAACACATTGAAAAATTAAGAAACATACATGACTACAATGTTTGAAAGCAACAATACACAATCTCAAAAACATCGAGCATAAAATGAAGATAGAGACTGATCAAGCTACAAGATTAATTACAACATATCTACAAGCAATTAATGACACATTTAATTATGGATTTTGTCTATGTGAACGTTTACATTTCCATAAAGACCTCATTGATGTTGAAAATAATATCATTGACATTTTCTCTTCAAATACTATTGGGTCATGATTTGATAGAAAATGATTGGAAGGAAATCTATGTAAACAATGTAATCTAGTTCTCAAAAATGAAAAGATGCCTATGTTTATTGCAACTTTTTAGATATGAAGAAATTAACCAATACAAATAGTTTAAACCCTAAGTTCATTGGAAGAAAGACTGGTTTTCATGCATATGGCCTTTTCACAAATAAGGTAGCTAGGATATAAATGAGTACAAATAGGCCTTCTTAGAACAATCATAAGTGTGCCTATTGATTTTGATTGCATCCAAAAAGCATTGCCTGGGAAAATTGAAAATTAAACTCAAAAAATTACAATTGCAATGAAATGAAAATTGAAATATGATAATGCACATTTAAGTGGAAATGTTAGACTTGCATGTGTCATGAATACATTGACTAGATATGCAAAATGTCATTGTATATATAAGAGTAAGTAATGATTAACAGTGAGTGGAAACATATTTGCCAAGATCAAATGGATGAAAGAGCAAAAGACATTCAAAATGTTGAATATATAGCCCATGCTCCAACTAAAATTGAAGTAAAACCAATTACAGAATTAACAGTTGTTCATGGGTTCAAAAATTCACATTCAATAAAAGACTTTGAAGATAACATTATTGAAAAATATTGTCTAAAGGTTTTAAGCCACTGGGTATTTTTGAGGACAAGTATTTAGAAGAAATGAAATTATTAACTATATGCTATGGTTATACTTGCCCAAATGATAGCACGAAAAAAATTTCTTATCAAAAAATTGCAAAGTAAGAACATTTACATCATCACAATGACATTTCAACTCATATTACAAATCTCTTTTTCAAAGCAATTAAAATTATCATACAAGTTTTGAGTTTTGCGTGGATATGTATAAGATTAGGCAAATTAAAAGGGAAAACATTATATGTAAAAGATGTTAAAAAAGGCAAACATAGAAAAGGTTTTGAAATATCTAATAAGTTTTTTCTACATAAAAACATTCAAATTTCACTTGACTATTTAGAAAACACCAAAAAAACATCTTTGCAATGATAAAACAATTAGGCTTGCCCACATTTTTCATTACGCTAACAAGTGTAGACCACATTTAGAAGCCACTTTGTAAGGCATTAACAAATATATATAACAAAAAATCAATACAACATAATGAAAATATATTCTCAAATGATATCAATATGATGATAAGAAAGAATCCAATGATTTGCAATTGCTATTTCAATCACAAAATAAATGAATTTAAGAAGACCATGTTACAAAATAAACAATTGTTTGGTGACATTATCAACTAATTTTTTGTAATGGAATTTTAAAATAGAGGAAATAAACATGTTCATTTCATGCTTTGTATATGTAATGCACCAATCTATGGCCATTGTTCAAACGTTGAAATTGAATCATCCATGACAAAATATATATCTTGTGATTCGTCATTGCTTGATGAAACATTAATGAAAATTCAAACACACCATCATACACACACATGTAAAAAGTACAAGAAATCATGTTGTAGATTCAATTTTTCACTAACTCTGATGGATGGAACAATAAAATTAGAGACTTCAAAAAATATCAATGAGGAAATCAAAAGTGTTGCTAAAATGTCTATAAAACCACTAGAAAATAAAAAGTATGATGGCAACATGATGTTTAACATGTTCTTAAAAAATGAAAACTTAAATAAGGAAACGCATATGAATCTACTGTGCTCTGTTACCATGCACATTGTAATTATTTTAAAAAGATACCTAGTAGACATGTGGATAAATGTTGTTACAATTGGTGTTCCCAAACTTTGGTATGAAAATATAGATACATAATACATTCTCAATGCATATTAAATTGCAACATACTGCACATATTATATGACTAAATTAGACTACATACTAATAATTGATTTTTCTAAAGTGCATGAGAACTATTAAAAAATGAGACTAAATTCCAATTTATATGGACACTTGTAACACTCTCCTTAACTACCAAGAAATGTCTAGTCAAAAAGTAGTGCACATAGTATTGCCATTTCCATTGTATTATGGGTCTATAAAAACAATTTTCATAAACACATCTCCATTGTCAAATAGAACATTTGTTTTGAAAATCCCTAAACTATTAGTACAAGAGCATGATGACTCTGAAAATGTAATGTGCATTTATGTGTTTGACAAATATAATGAAAGGCCAAAATCTATAGAACATGTATGCTTAGCAGAATATGTAACATACTATATAGGAATAACTAAAAATATGGAGAGGAAATAAAAGTCACAAATAATACACTATGTGAAGTGCAAAAAACATATTGACCCTAAAAATGACTACAAAGAAAAAAAGATGTTGTTCATACCATATTGAGAGCATAGGAATCATTAAAAAAAGATTTCACAACTTGGCTCACAACTTACCTCACACACTTGAAAGTCATAGAAACACAGAGGCCAATTTCACAGTGCAATGTAAAAAAAGTGGGGTGACATTGACATTGCTACCACCTATATGCACAAAGCAAAAAAAAATGATATTTGACATTAACAATGATAATGAGTTGAATGAATGCTTTGATAGCAATGATAAATACGGTATTAGCGATGATATAAATCATATTACAAATAAAATAAAAATAAACACCCAACCACATAACAAGTTTCAAATAAGTAAAAAATCATTTCTGATAAGTGAAGAGGACTAATGCAGTTCACAAAAGCAATTGAATCATGATAATTTTTTTTTTGTTAAATATGTTACAATAAGAAAACAAATTACTCTAAACAAAATGATTCACTTGTTTTTAATAGGGGGAGTCGAAATAGGAAAGACATATACAATAAAAGTAATATACCAAGCACTATGTCATTTATACAATAGACAACTTGATAGTGACCCTCTAAAAGTCAAAAGCATTATCATTGCATATACTAGCAAAGGTGCTTACAATGTAAATAGTGAAACTGCTCACTCTATTTTCTAACTACCATACAAAATGTCAAAAATGCTTTTGCTAGATTCAGACACTGTGGATATTATCACAAAAAAAAATGATGAACTTTTTGTAATGCTTATTGATGAGGTATCTCTATTAGGCAGTCGTATGCTTTACAACATAGACAAAATACTCTGTGAATTCATGCACACACCAACAAAGCCATTAAAAAACTTGGATGCCATTTTTTGTGGTGATTTCTACCAAACACAACCTATTCTAGACAATTAGATATTTAAAAAACCTGAAATTCATACTGAAACAATACCATACACAATTTGGGTTGACAATGTTAAATGATTTAAATTAAAAAAAGTTATGAGGCAATCATATATGGAATTCTATTCAATTCTAAACCATATAACACAATAATGACAAACATTGAATACTTAAATCAACACTGTCACAAAACTCTTCCACCTGAGCTGACATTTCCATACCTATTTCATAGAAACATAGATGTCAAAATTCATAATAATAAAATGCTTAGTATTTTTCAAGGAGAAACATATACAATAACCACAATTGACCATATATAAATTGACAAAATCAAAAAGGACTATACACAAAGTAAGAAAATAATAATGGTGAAGAAAATAACTTAAAAAAAAAAACATCCTAGTGTAATTGATTGCTAGAAATTACAATACACATGATGGCTTATGAATGGTGTAGATGGAATTTTCCAATATTACATAAGCACAACTCCTAAAATTGTATGGATATAATTCCACGATGCCAACACAAGCAATTTACAATGAGAAGCAATAAAATGCTCATACACTAAAAAAATTGACAAATCATGGACTCTTGTAACAAGAGTTATAAAAATCATAAATGAAAACAAGAAAATAACAATGCAAGACAAATTTCCTGTATAAATAGCATGTGCAAGAACAATTCATAGGTCACAAGGGTTAAAAATGAATGCTTTAGTTTTCAAACCCCATAAAATAAACCACCATGGGCTTATTTACACTATGTTATCTCAAGTAAAAAGTTTACACTCATTGTACATTTTAGAAAGACTAACTGATCAAAACTTCAGTCTCAAACAAAGTGTAAACTGAAATCCTAAGACTTTTAAACACTAAACAATGGAATTTACTATATGATGTCACCTATAAAACCTCTAATTATTTCAGCATATGCTCTTTGAACACCAACATCTTATAACTGCACTTAGAAAATATAGTACACAATTGCTAGCTCATGGAGGCAACTGTGTTATGCCTACAAAAAATGTAAACAACAACAAGATCAAATAACAAATTGTTCACTGAGAAATTCAATTGTTTTTCCACAATGAATATTCATGGTATCTTGACATGCTATAAGAAAACAACTTCACAACAAAGCATTCAAACATTTATAATAAAAAACATATAAATAATCAAAATTGGCTTAATTTTTTTAAACATGATAACACATATATCAAATATCTATTTGATGCTAAGAGCCCCTCTTATGGACCTATTACCATTTTTAGAAAATTTACTTCAACTCTACAACCAAACATGAAAATGGCTATAATTGGGGATTCTAATATAAACATGATGCAAAATGAAGGTGCCCAATAAAATTTACACTGATTTATGGAAAACCACAATTTGTTTCTACTCTTAAGTGAAACAATAATAGAGGTAGGTACCACAATAGACCACTTCTGGATAAATATCGATAAAGAAAAAATAAAATTGACTTTGTTTCATGCATACTGGACTGATCACAATCTAATTTCAATTGCATTCAACCTTACTAAATAAAATAAATGACTTATATGAGTACATATTGCCCAACAAATTCAAAATTTTAGTAACAAGATAAATGCAACATGTCATGAAAAATAATTTAAACATGGAGAAAGGATGTTTAAATGCATTCTAATAGAGAAGCTTACCAAAATAATGCATAATTTATGTCTACTCTCCATGAACTCACAACTCATGTCGTCAAAGATGGAACAACAAACTCAAGTTAAACATGCAAAAAAGACACAAACAAACAAAAAAATGGTATGCATTCACAATTTCATTATTTCATTCATACTATGTTGTTAAACACAAACTACATGTACTTAAAATATGCATCACCATTTAATGATAGGACTTCATCTGCTAAAGAAATTGATGCAAATAAGTAAATGAAAAGGTATGCATTTACAATTTCGTTACTTCAGTCATACTCTCCTATTAAACACAAATTTAATTTATTTTCAATACACATTATTATTTTACTCATAGGCCTTCATCTATCAAAGACATTGATGCGAACAAACAAACAAAAAAGTATGCTACTTCCATGGTTGTATGACATTGCTTACTTTTACCCATTTAGTTAAAATAAATAATGTCAACAAAATATTCTAACATAGATAAACAAATTAAGGTGCTTGCACAAAATTCATTATCATTACACATAATCTACAAGGCCAAAATACATAATTCTCATTCACTATTTATTTGTATATAATGTCACTACTAGACCTTTGTGACATTATTTAATTTTTCAATAACATTGGCTTCATATTGCTGATGTATTCTTTATTTTTAATAGATTTTATGTTTATTTATATGTAGAATTATTTCAAAAATTCCAAGTCTGTTTATTTTTCTTTTATATTTTTATTTCATATGATTTTATTAATGATAAGATTTGCTTCAATAATTTAACCTAGATTTTCATCATAGTTTTATTATTTTTGAATCCTTTTATGTTTTTCACTACAGACCAATGTGTTAGCTTTTTCAACATATTTGGTAAATGCAAACTAAATCCAAGCAACTATTATTATTATTATTATTATTATCAAATGAACATTAAGATTATGATATGTTTCAGTTGTAATTCATTACATAGATTTTATCACAGATGATTCTCAGATGTACAGGGTTATTTGTATTTAATATTATTTAGAATTTTTTTTAAAGGTGTATTCATCAATTTTATTTTTATGATAATTCTATATTTTTTAAAGGAATTATGTTTTAGTGATTTTGAATAATTTTCATAGCTATGTTGTGTTATTTTATTCATCAAGGCACATTTTTCTTAAGGATTACACTAGACTTTTTTCACTTCTTATTTATAAACCTATCAATTTTTAGCTGCATTTGATACCTTATGCATTTTTGTAACAAAGAAGAGCCAATTAACCCAATAGTTATTTGATGCAGGCCCAAAACATCAGAGAACATGCCCCTAACAATTGATGACATAAATAATTATAGAAGTGGACAAGCCTTCGAAGTAGACATTCTTTTCATATACAAGACAATGCTTGATAAGAAAAAGAGCTACTCAAATTGACATGATAGACATAAAAATTGAAATGACGATAGCTCTAAATGTAGTTGGCACATGGATTAAAAATATGAACATAACTTGCTGCCATACAATTTAATATCTATCAAAGACTTCTTAATTTATCCAAAAAGCAACTATGACAAAGGAAATTTGGACTTCATATTATTGGTAAATGATAACACCATAATATAATGCATTTACCAAGTTTGATTTCAGCATATGTTCATTCTGAACTCCACAATACACCAGTTCCTAAGTAAAGCTAGAGAACTATGCCACTGCTATAGTAACAACCATCTGTATATCTATATAAAAATTAAGTAACCAGCTCATCATGGACATAAAAAATGGTAACTCACCAATCGACACAACAAAGGTAACAAAAACTTTGTATAATGTAATTCTACATGAAAACACATTGCATCTTCCCCTTCCAAAAAATAAATCCTTTTGTTTTCTCCAAATAATAGGTGTATTTATTCCACACACTCATACATGACTACAATAACATCGAAGACAAAATACAGAAGAAGGAACCTATTTTTTCCTCTTCAAGAACTTATCAAAATAAAGCCAAATAAAAGACAACACTGTAGATCCGGTCCACATTTATAACTTGCATCAATACCAAAAGAGATCTCTAGCACCTACAATCCCTACTCGACACAAAAATTGAGGTACAATACAAATACACACATTATAAAAGTCCATATTTAGATAAATCAAATGTCAATAACAAAATCTACCATTCTTTCCCAAATAGGTGCATGGTACTTTTTCAATTATGAAGGCATATTCTACCCCATTTGAACCTATTTACATAAATTACAATCTCATGGTAGACCACTTTTAGAGCATGCAAGAATCCACAACTCATTGTTACAACTGCAAGAAATAATGCCCATAATTTTATTCTTACTAACTCATTTACAATATAAAAACTAAAGACAATAGAAACCTATAATGCATTGCAAAAGAGCAAGTGCTAGATGAATTACTGCCTACACTAAGGACAATTAGATACACAGAGTATCTACAAAATAAATAAAACATAATCTATTTACTATCAGAGATCACCATCAAGGCACTTTTAAAATCAATAAAAATAATCTCATTAGGCATATTGTTCCATAAATTAACAATGAAGGTATTCACCTTCCTAACAATTTACTATTTGCAAAATATTCTACCACAGGCTCATAACATTGATAAATAATTTTATTTCTACAAATAAGACTCACAGTTGAATTATAAATGTTATAGAGTTTTTCCTATCTCAACAAAACATCCATGTAGACTCAATCCAAACCACAAAATCCCCATCCTTGTAAATGTAAGCACCTTTTGTAAATGTCTAATGTAATATTTGCTCTTATCAACTATGCTCACAATCAAGATTTAAAGCCTCAGTTCTAATAACACTTTCCTTTCCATGAACACTTTCAAGTTGGCACAAGGCAACACTCAAAAGGATAGTGATTTCAATATATTATGGAAGGAAAGGTTCTCAATTTCATCATATCTATAAAGATAACCTTTTTCTTGAACAAATAAAAATCAATATGACTATTTTCAACTTTACTTCTACATTCACAATTTTATCTCAAACTATACAGAAATGTAAATAGTTTGCAGTTTTTTTAAATAATGTATAGTAAACATGTTGACCTTAAATTCCCCTATTTTTTATTTTCATTTAATATTTTACATGTCATAGTCTACAGTATTCTCCTCTAATTGTCATATCCAACACATCAATGTACAATAGTGGTTAGTTAACGTCCATGATAATGAAAAGGAAAAACTATAATATAGTTTTAACGTAAATGTTATTGGGGAATTAAAATTACTCACAGTGATAAGAAATAATAAGTTCAGATATATATAAATTCCCTACTATATATGAAGATCATGCACTAATATATATCATGGTCATTCATTCAATTATAGTGAAAGAGGATGAACCCAAAATGTAATTCATGGCATACTAAAAGAAAACATGTGTTTTTTGCATTGAGTGAAGCCTTTGCATATGCTCAAATTTTCACCCTTATTTAGACATCTATCAATGGTTGGAGGGACTTTCATCAATAAAAAATAGTTTCATATGTTGCAAGGCCTCTGACATTTACATTTTTGAATGCCTGTAGCCATAAATAGATATTTAATTACCTCTCCAATTGATAGTACAAAAAAAATACTTCCCTTGAATTTAGCTCTATTAATTTCCCCCAAATGAAAATTAAATAACATGACATTCACCAATGCTTCCATATTTTTCATACATGTCTATCAAGGCATATAATTTTGTTTTGAACTTCGTATACCTCAGCTTATTTTTTAAGGAAATTAACTAGTGCTTCCACATCTCTATTCTAACCCATTTATTATATAACTTGATACTATGACATTTCATGAAATAACATCTATTTAGAGGTGTTTATTTAGAAAGACTGAAAGCCTAATCAACACTCCACTATTTTCCTATGTATACTTTCATGGCACTTACAACTACAACATCTAATGAAAGATCTCCTTCTATTATGGTTTGGAGAACATCCATACCTTGATCCAAAACTCTTTTCCCTAGGACACATATATGTATCCATTTCATTATACTTACATATTACATCATGTACTAATTACATAACTAAATTGTAATATCTATTTATTCCCATAAGTAGGTACTAAATTTTCATCACGACACTTGTTCCCCACTGACTGCTTTAAGGTATTAATAACAATAACAAATATCATAAGATTTATTCCAAAGTATTAGCCTTGCTTAACCACCCGTGTAATAAGGATGAATCTCTAGATATTGTATGATAAAGTGTTATACATGAAGTAATAAATGCCTTAATAGTATAAAAATGACTTGATATTTCAAAAATTTGAATAATCATGAAAAATGTCTTTTAAATATCTTTTGATAGGTAAAATAAGATGATTTATTATCATCATTAACCTTCAAGATGTGCCATATAAGATGGTTTAGTATCATAATTAAATTTCAAGATATAACATATACCAAAAAAGAACCTATTTGGAGTATATAAATCAGTAGAATCGATAAATTTAGACATAATTTATATTCTCTAGCTTTCCATTTTTTATTGGTTTGGAGCTCTAAGCTTTGTGACCATGGTGGGGAGATGAGATGCTATCTCGTGTTAGTCGAACCATGTGAGGGTCAGGATTAGATGAGGTAGAGACCCTTTTCAACCATTTTTTTCAAATTTCAACATTTTAAAATGATTCTATATGAAATTTTATGCATTTTAAAATAATCTAGGTCATCGTAGAATCTACCCTCAAATTGATGAATATGTGTCTTGACTGTCAAAAATGTCCTTCCCACTAAATTTGTCTTTTTTACCACTAAAACATGTTCTTATTTAATCCAATCATGTTTCCATAAAATATAACCCTCAAGGTGTGGAATCTAACTTGTGTTTTGCATTATATTTTTGCCAATTTTTTGTTGATTTAGCATGCTTATTTTATCATTTTTGGATCGATATATTGATGTTTGATTGTGTTTGTTCATGGTTTCATCCTAATATACATGTATAGAAGTGGGATATTGAGTATATCTTAGAGGTCCATCTCAGAATTGGGATTCAATGCAATGGACTTGGATAGGGTATATGTTGTAGGCTTAGGTTATACAAGTTAATTATGGCTAATTTTGATGGAATTACCTCTACTTATAGCCCTAGTTGAGCAATGTGATTGTGATTCATGTATCTTCCTTCTCCTAATAGGGGATATGAATTTCACCTTAGAGGATGAGTGGCATATTTTTTGGCTACCCATCAGGGATCATGAAGTTATAGTTGTTTTATTTTCGTAAGCTGAGAGATGACCAAGTTAGTTAAGAGAGGACAAGTGATAGTTTGGTTATCACAAATATTATGACTAGTACTAATTTAAATTTATGAAATTATTTGTGAATTTTGGTGGTTGTCTTTATTTCTATAGACACAAGTAATTATGCCCTTGCATATGGTTTGAGGTCAAGCATCCTGTAAATGGAGTATCATGGCACTGTGTACAATTAGGGTCATTTTATGATAGGCCACATGTATTGAGATCTAATTAGATTCACTATAGATAACCTATTAGCCTTGTAATTAGGATCATAATAAAAGTATGGGAATATGAACACATTGTCATTATTTGACCTCTAATGTTACCTCTTACAGAGTGGACAATGGTATAGCCATATGTGACATGGTGGGTCCATAGATTAGATGGATATGATATTATTATATTTAGGTAGATTTTAGATGAAATTCAAGATATTGATTCATGTATAACTACAAAAAGTTGTGAAACATATTCTTTGTGCATCTCTTATGCAATGTCACAATTTGAATGACATTTTTGGAAGCCTCATGAGTGTTTCCAGAGCTCACAAAGCATTAATACTAAGCTTTAGCTGGGTGAACTTCTAGATCATGAGCTGAGATTTATAAAAAGGTATTAAAGTCCACTATTAGAGCATATCAAAAAAAATTTATGAATATTTCACATAGGCTCACACCATCTAATTGGCTCACCATGATCAACAACATCATAGTTGGCATTCCTTATTCAATGCTTCACTGAATTAGCAAACGTCAATGTAACACATGATCACAAGGACATGCATAGGTTGGTCAACACACCAACATGGGCACCATAATTCTAATATTGGTGACATATCCTTATAAATTTCTCAACTTTATTGGCTTACCCTAAGTTGTTTTGAATCACTAAGGATATATTATATGCAGGCACAATGCCACACAACACTCATAGATTTTGTAGTCTTGTGTAATACTTCATAATTTGTGCAAATTCTATAGTCTCATGTAAGTGATTTATAACACTCATAGATATTATAGTCTTACACATCTCATAATGTAGCATTCATAATTTTTTTAGCCTTTACACTAACTTAGGTTAGAGTCCTTTATGTTTCACCCCTTGCTTGCACACATAAGTCTCATGGCACTTTTATGAAGATCCCCTTATGCCTTATAGATTTTTAACCCTTTTTTTGTTTGAAAATGTTTAAGGGGGTAGAATAGCTTATACATAAGGATGGATAAATTTATTCTAAAGTAGGCCAATTAATTATAAACTTAGATAACTTAATATCTTAAATTAAAATAATGAGATGTGCTAAATATAAAAAGTATTAAATTTGAAAGTTTTTTAATTGATTGTAATGCCAAGGAGAAATGATACTTAGTTTTATTTATAATGTACATGTAGATTTGGGTTATACACAAGCAAAAATGTGTAGGATCAGGATTCTAAGATAGTCATTAGATTCTAGAAGTGATGTTATAGAGCTACAAAAACTACCATCGATGTTATTATATGTTTCATGATGTTATTTTATAGTATGGAATACATGTTGGATTATGATGCAACCAAATTCATTATTCTAGGTTTTTTTTCCTTTATGATGATGTATTTAGATCTATAATGCATGTAGTATATGTTTGCTTATGGATCAAACCCTAGTTCTTCACCCTTCTTCAGCCTTGGATGTATTTTTGAAAAAATGGGTTAGTGGGCTCATAGTGTCAATCTGACCTCAAAGACTCATCTATCAACAAGTGTTGCCTACATATCCAATACTCTAAGGAGGGCCTCAAACTTATGTAGTTCTACCCTCTGTATGGGAATGTGTGTGAATACTGGTGTAATATGTTGTATGTAGACACATGTAATGATCTAGCTTGTAACTTGAAAAATAATACTTATGTGATGCTCTTTGGATGCTTCAAACCTTTTGTATGATTGATCCTATGACTAATATGAGCTTGAATAGGTGATTCCTTGGTATATTTATATGTGAATAATGAGAAGGTTTAGACTTGTATATATACCACACATTTTGAAAATATGTCATGACAGGGTTAAATAAGACAAATAGGTTTCAAATAATTTGGATTTTGAATTAATTTTGAGGAATAGACACTACATAATGATTTGGACACTAATGTCAATGCTAGTGTCCCTTTGTGGCTAGTAGTGCCCAAAAGGCTAGAAAAGAGGTAAGGATCTATAAATGATAGTGAAGGATATATATTAAGGTGTATAGATGGTTTGGTTCATCAAAATGATAAGGTTCAGAATATACGATAAGCATTTAGGCATAATGAGATGGTAAAAATGAGTCTTTCAATAATGGGAAGGTATATAATTGAAGGATAGAGCCCTAATTGGTATTTTTCAAATGTAAAAGACTAAGATGTTATAAACATTCAATTTTAGTGTCTACATCTCCCCTCTTTAATATGACAATGCATGTGGATGAAATTATTAGGTTAAACAAAAGTAAATGTACACCTGGGTGTGTACAACACACCTTGCCTTTGATTGAGCCTACTTTGAGTGTTTTGTTGGTGTATGACCTGTAACCAAGAGCATGTTACATTATAAATTAGTGCATATAATTTGAAAATTAAAATAATTGAAATTCTTGAAGGGAAAAATAGTGAGGAAGGAGTACACATGTGTTGATGCAACCATGTTGTCACTTTGTACTTTACTTTAATAAAGACACTTCCTTATGAAGCATTAGAGTTGAGAGAGGTTTAAAACAAAACCTTGGAGATTTTAAGAGGGAGACTAGAAGTTATTATGCTCCCAATCTGGCGTAAGGATGAGCTATGACATCACCAATGAGATCACTAAATCTTAATTAAACAACTCAGGCGTGAATATATAATTTGGTGAAGGTGAGTGATTTAATCAACTCATCATATAAATCTAGTGAGGTTGGATGATTTAATCAACCCAAACTATAAGGAGAACCAATTTTTATAGACAAAACATATTTGATAATAGTACTTCCTAGTGTAAATAGTGATTCCTTGTGATAGTAATATGGAGTTATAATTGGTAAATTTGTAATTTTTGGTGCACTTGTATGGAACATGCACCTCTAATAGTCTCAAAATAAAGTATACATGTCACAAATTAAAAAAAACTCTATTTCAAAAAATTAGACTAAAATAAGCTTGTGATTTGTTTAGTTCAGGTGTTATTCTTCTATCTACACATGGTCAATTTTATCAATATAAGTATGTGTCTTCAGTTGATATTGACCTATTATGGTTAGTACTGACCTATGTATAAATGAGGGACTATGACTATATAATCACTTTCATCAATTTCTATATGTTTTATATATGTGATCCTAAACCCTGATGATACACATAACTCCAAAAAATAGTCTTTTTTGCCTTGAAACCCTAGGTGTGCTTGTGATGTATATTAACCTATAAAAATGAGGAAAGTGTAATGGGTTTGATGATTGACCATTCACCCTATGTATGCAATACTCTGAGGAGGGAATTAAATCCACATGTATATATTTCACCTAGTGTGATTGTGAAAATTTTATCCTTAATTATATGTATATAGCTAATGATTGAGCTTTGATACTTGACAATGCTTATTTTAACTTGGCTTTAGTGTGATTCATACTTGGCTTGTCAATAATCCTAGTGATATATTCATAATTTGGGTAGAATAAGGTATATTTTCTCAATGTGTGATAGTGTATAGATGTGTGCCAAATAAATCCCTAGTCCCTTTTTAATGAGACCTTGATTTGTTTATATATGAGTCTAACTAGATGATTTCTCACACCACCAACATGCTAGGTAGATGGGTTGATCCTAAATAAATATTTGATTTTTAAAAATGACCATTTTTGGGAGAGGGTCAATTCTAACTATATCATGTTAGTATCAATTAATGATACTAATTGAAACTAACATTACCAATCTATGTACAAGTGCATTAAACTAAGGGCCTAGATATGTCTATGCATGATATTTAGTAGGTTTGAAATAGATAGTGAGGTTACTAATATGTGTAGCATTAGAAAAAAAGGGTCAAACTCATAAGGAATCCTATAGGGGTGATTGTTTGGCAATTACGAAGCTTATTTATTTTATTAAGTCATGTATGTTAAATGTGTGTCAAACTTGTCACTATCAAGTAGTGAATACCAGATGTTAGTATCTACAAATGCCTCTTTTATATTATAGTAATGGATTTTTTAGAGTAAAAGGATAAAATATACTAGAGTGTGTAAAACACACTTTGTCTTTGGTATGAAGATCCAATTGTGCAAGTCACTTAATAGCGAAACCTAAAATCATGTGTAGTTAATGTCCATAGATTGACAATTTTAATCTGAAACTAAAATTTTAAATTTTAAATAGCAAAGGCAAGAGTATAATTGTGTGTTGTTAAAAACCATGTTGCCCTTGCAACTTGTTGGATATGATTCTTCCTTATTAAATCATTTGAGAAACTTGTGCTTACTTACTAAAGCACATGGAGAGTTGGGCTGACTGTGCCCCAAATTTGTGTAACTATGCAGGTTTTTGGGTTGGGAAGATAACATGTCCCAACCCTCATGAACATGGAGATAAGCATGCAATGTACTAACCTAAGTAAATACATAGGTAAAGAGGAAACCATCAAGCTAGGTTTGCTTAAAGAAATTAAATCAACTGCTGCATATGGCTTATATATTTAATTGTATAGTTTTGTTCAAGTTCATTCAAGTTCACTCCATGTAGAAATAAAATTAATGATAGAAAGAAGATGAACAATGTTCATGCCATCATCATGAACTCAAGTTTGATTGAACATTTTTTCTCAATTTTGGTTAATGTAGAATAAAATGCATGATCAAAATAGAGTAAACAATGTTCATACCCTCATCATGACTACATATTTGATAAGTGTGAAGTGCAATGATAACCATTTTATTTTCAACTATAAATTTTGTTTTTGTGTATGTGTGCATGGACCAATATCATGACTAATGAATCTAAAATTTGTGTGTGTGCATGAACCAATATTATACCCCATGAATCTATATAAATTGATATAGAATGCTATGCATTTATATGTTGAATCTAAGAACATGTATCTCAAATGTATGTGTATGTGGATACTTGTAATTCATGTTCCTATAAATTATGTCCATATGCCTACATATTCACCCAAGTATGAATTTAAATTGAAGTCTTTGTAATTTAGATGCATATTTATGGAATATGCCCCCATAATCTGTATCAATTTGAAAATATATGTCATGTAACTAAACCATTTGATATCTAAACCATTCTAAATCTATGAAATCTATACTCTTATCTAATTTTATACTCACGGAGGTTTATGTCTCTATGACAATCCCACCATAATGCTCACTTTTGAGATGTTAGATGTGTCTTATAAGTCACTCATCTAAAAATAAGAGTTAATTGTATCATGTCATGTATAAATATAACATCATATAATATTATGTGAAGATGTAGAGAGTATGTCATCATAGTAATATATGTGTCAATCAAGGCAAGCATATAACATATTTAATGTAAGGCATGTAAGTGTCATGTCTAGATCGATGTATAAATGAAACATGTAGTGGCACCACTCAATGTCAGCAAGCTAAAAAAGAACAATAATTTCAAGTGTTAGTGTTATACATAAGGCTAAGGGCCATATACAAGGGACATAAAGATGTTGTAACAAACAAGGCTAAGGGCCACATGTAAGGGGACATAGAGACTTCATAAATAAGGGACATAAAATATGTCACATCAAACAAGGCTAAGGGTCACACATAAGGGACATAAATATATCACAATAAAATAAGACTAAGGGCCACACTAAAGGGACATAAAGATGTCACAAACAAGTCAAAAGGGCCACACATAATAGAAAAGTAAAAAGTACCTTATCATCTAAGAGATTAATAATATCAATGGAATATAAAACAAGTAAACTAGTCTACACCATCCATATGTATCAATGTCATATTATAATATAATATCATATCTATGTAGTATTGTGCAAGATATGAGTAAGTAGAAAAACATGTGTAAGTGATATAGGTAGCTTAACATGGTATAAAGGTCATATAAATATATAACACGTAATAGTGAAACATGTGGAATAAGATGCCCCGAGTATCAACATGGCCACTAAGAAGAGGAAAGTCTAACATTTGTATGTCCATGTATAACTTGTATAGCTTGCATCGCACTCATATACCATGAAATGCATGTGTGTATATAATAATATGCCATCTATAAAACATGTGATAAATAATGTATGTAAATATTGTAATATAGTAATCATGCCATACTCAAGTCCCAATTTTGGATTTTTAAAATATTTTGAATGTATTTTATATTTTATTGATTACTTGATTTTTTTGTATTTTTTAAATATTTGAGGTTTGGAAAAGCTAAATAATGATTGCATTAATGGGAGGATAATGGGAAGTGCCTATTTCAAATAGTATAAAGGTCCTCTATTGTGGAAGAAAATGACCAACTATGGGTGAGTTAAGATCTAATAAGAAGTCATGTTATTTGATACCTATCATGATCAATGCATATAAAATTCAATGTAAGATGGGTAGTTTGAGATGGGAGAGGAATTTTTGGGGTGTGTTGTATAGTAGAAGAATGTCTTATTACCTATGTTCACTATGGAACACATTGAACTATCTATGGTGCTAATTGTATATGTGTTTTAGGAGATGATGGATTTTATTAACCTGTAGTAACTCTTTAATGTGATCGTCATTGAATAGTTTTTTGTTTACTAAGCCCCATTATGTTTTTATAAATTGGGTATATATAAAGATCCATAATAGATGTAACAACTGAATCTATATGATGATCTTACATAGGTGTAACAACCAACTATGGTGGCGGGGGGATGGAAAAGGAGATAACACTCACTATAGAGGATACTCATATTGTACACATGTAACTGTGACTAGTCTGTTGTCATGTATGTACTTTAGACACTGGTGCACTTTATATGGTACTGCAATAAGTTTTTGCATCTAAAGGCATCCTAACAACATATTGAAAACATTGTTACTTTGTAAAACTAAGAATGGAATGTATATTATGGCTAAGCTTACTTAAATAGGTAGTACTATATGCCCCAAGGTATTATGTTTATGTCCATAAAATACCTTGATTGATGTTGATGTATCTTATAAATTTTTTTGAGTATACCCAAGGGAGTGAAGAAGTGTCAACGTTCAAATGTTCTCACTTGAACTATTATCGATCATGACACTATATATGAGTTACTCATTGATATAGGCTTGTATGAAAAGTGCATGAAAATATGAATTGTCATCAATAATATTGTTGTAATTGAATGTGATCACATGCCATTATGGTTAAGTTCTAACAAGTGTGCCAATAATTGCATTTATTTGGGTGATCATGCGTCATAGGTGGAGGATGCATGTTATATGCATAGTGTACTTCTAAAATATCCTTATTTTATATTGTCTCATTTTTAGGAAAATAATCATTAAAGACATATATCTTTTGATTTCCATTGTGTTGTGGTTGAGATTTCTCTATAGGGTGCCCAATTTGATAATGTTATCATCAATATGATCTTATATCTTATGTCTTAATTTGAAGCATCCATTCATTAAATGTCTCATAATTTGATGATAATCATTATATGTGTTGCCCTCATAGTTATGTGGTGTAGGGATATTTGGATCAAGATCTTATGGAGGAATAAGTGTGATAAGGTTACACTCAAGTAAATTTTTTAGTAGTACACGAAGAGGTGATGGTAATCTTGAAAACTTCCTCTTTGATAGAGCTATCAATTGAAGTTGGTTTTTAGGTTGTGATATTGCATTGAATGTAATATTTACTTCATTATTTCTATCAGTTGGTTTGAACTTGTAGCTTGGTTTACTCTAATTTTTTGTTGTTGTGGATGTTATTGTAGTTATAAGAGTAGATGTATAATTAAGTTTATTCAAGACTATGAGCTTGACTTGTTTTTCCTATATTGTATGGCATAGCTCATCGAAGGATTTGAATCTCTTGAATGTAATTAACTCATAGAGTGGTATGACTAAGATTTTCTTGAATATATGTTCTAAATCATTGTAAACCATAACACTAGTCATTTTACTAGAGTAGTATTATATCGAAGTACATAACCATTGATTGGTTCATTAGATCCTTGCTTGAGTTTAACAATCTATGTGTATAATAGATTATCATCAATGTTGATAGAAAATGTGCTAGAAATTAGTCTACCAAACGGTTTAATGCTCTTACGGATTGGAGAGGTAGATCATAGAACCATCACAATGCATAATACTTTAGGATTATTGGAAACAACTTGGTCAATAGTTTGTCATTATATGCATAGTATAAACATGTTTCATGGAATGATTTAAGGTGTTGTTAAAGATCAACTTTACCTTTATATAGTGGAAGTTTAGGATGTATAAATTTTATCAGTAAAGGGTAAGCTACTATCTCAGAGGATAAGGGGATGTTGAACCAAGGCATAAAAATATATGGAATGATTAGCTCTAGATGCACTTTTCTTTAGTTGTAACACCTTAACATGTAGATTTATCACAATTTACTGAAGGGAACATGCAATAGGCAAGGTTGATGATGGAAAATGCATAGTCATCATGGGAGGGGTAAATATTCCATGTGTAGGAATATGTATAGAAATATTTTAGAGGCCTTGTGTTGGCCCCAAAACATGGGTGGATGTCACATAGGTCACTAGAGGTGTAGATGTAGGATAATACCAATACTATAGGTATGAACACCTAGTGTCGAAGTAATAGTTTAAAAGGATTGGTTGCTAATAGTAAATGGCTCTTATTATTGTGCCTAAGATTTAGTAATCTTATCTTGGTGTGCAACCTTAGATGCTAAGATCAATTGGATAATTATACCCATGTCTTTAGGATATTGATAGAGTCCTCGATAAAAATTGGATAAGGATTTAACTTGGTTAGGATTTACCCCATTAAGTTCATTGAAATCAAATATATCTAGGCCCTCATTTTTATCTTGATTATTATGCTCATTTTGATTATCTTGATTATCATGTTCTAATAGAGGCATATCAACATAATCCTCTATTTTCACATATTCATGAATAATTACAACATAAAAAGAAAAATAAACATTTAATGTATCCATTTTAGCTGAAGTAGAAGGAATTTGAGTATATACTATATGGGTCCCACTTAATTTGGTGCTACATCTTAGAGGAACAAATTAAATAGCCTTATTGGATGGCATATGATGGAATAATGCAAGTATGCAGAAGGCTAGGGGCAAAAAATATTTTTTTGTGTATGGAAATAAAAACTCAAATCTGAAACCCTAGGATAAAAAATATATAACCTTTGAAATGTGAAAAGATTTTTTGTGTATGTAAATTATAAATGATATTTTGAAACCCTAGAAAAAAATATAAAACCCTAGAAAGATGAAAAACCTAAGGGACAGCTTAGATTTGGCATGGTTCGATATGTGTACAGGTTCACCAATATGTTTTATCCTAATTTAGATTAATGCAATCAAGAATAACCCTAATAGGATATAATTTAGATATTAACATATGACATTCAAGCATACATCTAAATGTAAAATACTAAAATTAATTACATGATTCAACAACTGATATATCCTAAATATAGTAAGTATAATAAAGGGATGAATATGCAGATTTTTTGGTTGATTATCTAATTGTGACTATATTTTCTAAGTGGAAATTATACTAAATCAAGCATGTGATTAATCTAATTTAGGAGTTGTACTTCTATTTATATAGGGTCAGTTTTGTTGATCTGGGCTAGTATTATTGGTTGCTACGGACCTATTTTAGTTAGTACTAAACTATGCATAAATGAGGAACTATGACCATATAGTCACCTTTACTTGTCTCTAAATGTTTTATATGTGTGATCCTAAACCTTGATGATGCACACAAGTCTAAAAATAACTATCCTTTGGTTGAAATCCTGGGTGTGCTTGTGAAGGCTAAAAAACTAAAAAAATGAGAAAGTGTAATGGGTTTCATTGACCCCAATCACTTGTGTTGATGATTTACTAATATGTACATATCTAATACTTTGGGCAGGGAAATCAAACCACACATAATTATCCTACCTAGTGTGATTGTACAATTTTTCTCCTTCGCTATATGTATGTAGCTAATGATTTGGCTTTGATACTTAAAATGCTTAATTTGATTTGGCTTGTGATTTTTCCAAGTGATAGATTATGAATTTAAGAAGAATGGGGTATATTTTATGCTTATGAAATAGTGTATATATGTGTACCAGATAAGTACCTAGTTTCTTTTGAATGAGACCTTGATTTTTTTATATATGAGTCAAATTGGGTAATTTTTCATGCCATCAACATGCTAGGAAGATGGGTTAAACCTAAGGAAAGGTTTAGTTATAAAAAGTGACCATTATTAGGAGAGGGTCAATTATGACTAGATTAGGTTTGTATTGATTGATGATACCAACCAAATTGATGGATCTAAACTATGTACAGATGGACTGAACTAAGAGTTTGAATGTGTCTATGTAGGATATTTAGTAGGTTTGAAATAGATAATGAGGTTAGTATAGTTGTGTAACAGTAAAATAAAAGGGTAAAACTCATAAGATAGATTTTAAGAGGAGAAAATGGTAGATTATGACCTTGTTTATGTGCTTAAGGCATGTGTGGTAAATATGTGTCAAGCTTGTCATTGTCAAGTACCAAATACCATATTTTAGTATCTACACTAACATCTGAATGGTAATCTCCTAATGTAGATAAATCAGTTAAGATGTGTTTGATCATAGGATATTCTCTCCTCATCTTTCTAGTCACTGGTAGTCTAGGCAAGTGAACAAGGAAACATTCCTATTCTAATCGTAAAAGCTTGCTCTCATACCCTACTACACATTATATACACATGTATTTTAACCTATTAATTTCTATTGAATATAAGTGGCACCATTATTTCAATCTAATGTATCTAAATGTGTAATGTTTGTTTCTACATCTTGTATTAGATTCCATTGTATATTCTACAATCTAAAAATTTGTTTAAACCAATCCATCTAGTTTAAATAATTGTAGCATTATCCACCACACAACCTCTTAGGCTTAGTGTGGATCATTATTAGTAGAGCTATATGTCTAACACACCACCTTATAATTAGTTATCTACACTAAATATAGAGAATTAATATTATGTGCACACTCAAGTCTTTATTTTTATAGTCATGGGACAAGCACATAGGCATGTGAATACCCCCTAGTTGGAAGCATCACTTCAAAAATCCCTAGATGAGAACAAGATCTTGCTTAAGGAGATCTAACATCTCTCACACTATAATAAAAAATTATACGATGTTTTCTAATCCAAGGAGAAAGGATTTAGTCTTATCACATAGCAGATAATTGATCTCATGACATGCAACATTCATATTAATGGTCCTATCTACCAAGGTCTTGTTAATTCCAAGGATAGATGTACTCATGCCATTTAGAATCTACAATAAGAATTTTCCTTCAAGGAAGAAGAATCAACATGCCTTGTAGTTGAGTGTGCACCATTCCAAGTATTTGATCAACTGACCATCAGTGCACCCCCATGCTTGATCGAGACATATGATGCATAAATAATGATAGATGTGAACTTGGTAGGTCCTTATCATTCACTATAGCTTGATTCATCAATCATGTTTAATAGTTTTAAGAAGCACACACAAATAATGATAGATATGAACTTCGTAGGTTCTAATATACTAAAAAATGGGATATGAAAGATAGGGCCTATAAAAAAGGGCCAAGGCATCATCAATCACCTTTATACAAAGATGAGACCTACAACACAAGTCTTGATTAAACTATTATAGCACAAACATATAAGTTTTCTTACACTTTTCCCTATAGTCAAGTGTGGGAGTTACTTCAATGTCTCACTTTACAACACATGGTCTTAATTTTCCACTTGAGAATCATGTTTATCATCCTATCATCTCTCCAATAAAGATAAATAATTAGTGTAATCATCCCAACAATACTTCCAAACAATTCATTGTTTCAATGGGTGAAAGTTTGGAGTCGGCTCTACATAGAAGTAACTATAGACATACTCACATGATTCTTGATGAAAATTTGTGTAACAATAGTGCTAAAATGACATATACCTCAAAAATGGTCTACATAATAACAAAAATGAAAAAACACCATAGTTCAATCATGCAACCTATGAGGATGTTCTTGATGAAGACACACAACACACTCTCAAGTTATTACAACTATTTCTATTGCAATAGTCATACAATTGAGTAGAGTTGGGATCTTCATCCTTGTAGTCTTTGTGGAAGAAGTAGACATGCCAAATCCACTTTTTATTTTTAATAAATTATTACACAAAATATTACACATGCCCTAAAATTAAATTGTGGTTAGATGGACCTTAATATGCAAGGAAAAGTCTCTTCTTCTCTATAGTGGTCTTATAAGAAAAAATCATTCCACATCAATAACTCACTAGATAAAAACACATCATGTTATACATTTATTCATATATTGGTATCTACATAGTGCAACTTGTCTTCACTAGACATTTTGTACCAACACTTCTATGGTTCCATAACATGAACATGTTATCTTTGTAAATGTCTTGAACACATGCATGAAGCTTCATAGTTATTCACAAATATAATAAATGATAAATTCAATTATATTATTATATATTAGAGAGATTATTTTATACAATAGTATGATCCTATAAATTAGGGATAACATATTAACCCATCATAACTTGTATCTTCTACATGTCATCACTCACACTAATATATTGGGTGAGTTACAACTAATGTACATAAATAATAGAATATCCTATGTAGTATTAACATATCTAGTATATCTCAAACATTCACCACCTTATTATGAACATAGGAAAAGGAAACACTATGTTCAAACTGGAACAAACATGTAATTTGACACATACTTTGATGGATAGGAACATACAAACTAATCCACATATGAGAACACATCACAAATCCAAGTAAGAACTAGGACACACACAATAGGTCATAATTCATATTTGCTTGAACATACACATATGTTTATAAACATAATACACATGCATGAATAAGGAAAAACTATTATTAATTATGACTTACATATATAAATAATGACTCATACATCTACTTACAATTTATACTCAATGAAAACACATCATTACTATTCACACCACATATGTACATAGGGACACACATATTATTTTAAAATTTATTTAAGTGAAAACACATCATCACTATTCAAACAAAAACATATAAAAAATAACATAAAGATAGTGGGACTAGGTCCTCACTATTTCTTTAGTAGGTGATATCCACCTTATTGAACTTCATGTTTATAGACATTGTACTTGATCATTTCCATCAGATCAAGAATAATAGAAATGGTTACCATTATGTGTATATATTTTTATTGTATTTAGTCTTTTTGGCACATGTTTTTGAATCTTTTTTAGTCAGAGTACATCATTAGTGTTGTTGGAGACTTAGGCTGCACCCTAGCTGAGCAAAGGATTGTTTAGGTCCTCTTGCTCAAACCTCATCCAACATGGTAATGACCCTAGGCTATGGGTTACCTAAATTTGGGTTAGACCTCTAGGGTTTTTTATGAGGCTAGATCCTCATATTGTTCATTATAGTGCTCACCTAACACCTAAATAGTTTGGGATGAAAAGAGAGGAGTTGCAAGAATGAAAACCTACTCTAAGTGTGGTGATGCACCGTGAATTCATTGTATCCACTCATAAGATTAAAATATTGACACACTAATGGACTATTAATAGACTTAACACAATGCCTACAATGGTTTCCAAGAAAAAATGCTTCACATAGAGATCAGTTTGATTGACTTAGGCTGGAGGGCAATGGGGGTAAGGCCTAATTAAAGGCACTTATATTCATCATTCCACTCTATATCTGAGACATCAACATTATGACACACTAGATTAATTGTAAAGAAATATTGTTAGCTCTTAGGTTAAACTTGGACCTACAAAGGGAAGATTAAACTACTTTTGCATATCAAACAAATAAAAAACACTAAGCATAGATTGGTAAATAACTACGAGTATCTTTCTCATTAATCCAAGAGGTGGATAAGTACAAATTCTGGTAGAGTCTAGTCATACCAGCCCTGAGGGATTTTAAATCAAGGCTTAAAAGCCTATATCTATAGTATAGAGGGATGGAGAGAAGGGGATAATAGCAAAGGAGAGTGAAGAAGGGGTCATTAAGAAGACCAAAATTACCACTACACATAATCACAAATGGCTGTCCAACTCTCCTCGAGCTCCTCAGGCATTAATGCTATTTTAAATGATTTCAATTTATTTGAACCCATTAAAGAGCATACTCTATACTCCATGTCAAAGGCTTGATCATGCTACTAATTTTGGACATGTGTCACCATCCCTTTCAATGAAATTTGCTTCATCGATTTCCTTGGAAGTCTTATGGTTTTGACCTTCATCATCAACCATCGATCTATGGCTAGATTTATAGATTATGATAATTATCAACTCCCCATTCATCTTGATTTCAACCTTTGAGAATATGACATTTGTTAGTCTCACGTGCTTCCTATGGATCCATTTTTAGGTTTCATCTACTTCACGCACTTATGACACATGGTGGATTTGTATTTGATCTAGGCTCTTTATCCTATGTACCATTGCTATTATTTGCATGAATCAATGTGAGCCATTGAAATTTATTAGTAACATCAAACACACATCATTGATCCTTTATTTTTCCATGATCATGACACTTGTCAATCCCTCACTCAATCTTAGGATCCTCTAACTTTTAACTACAAGTTTTCCATTTATCTTTGGATGCATGATTAAATGCACTCCATTAGATATTTGGGACCCACTAAAATTAATAATCACCTGCTTGCCATTGGATCTTTAATCTGATTGAATGTCAGTTGTTGATCTTGTTCCAGACACTTTTTGACTCTTTGACCCTACACATGCCATATATCCTCTATCCTATCTCTAGATATATCGACACTTGTCAGATCCTCATTCAATATTAGGCACATTTAAACCCAAATGGTTACTTTATTTAGATTTATCTTGATGTCTCTACATATGTCATCATTTCACTAAATTATCCTTGCAAGATGTCTAAATGATGGTTTGGTTTTTTAAGCTTATGTTAGTAATTTTTTCCTTAAATAAAGGCACTATGAGGCATCAAAATCAAGATAAAACAAAGGCCATCAAGATTTTCAAATGATAAGGTTTGACATTTGGATTGTGAGGCCAAAAATGTCAACATTTCTAGTGGCTTTGAAGGCTTGACCAACCTGCTAGTCATGGAACCCAAACACTTTTATGACAAGGTGACTCAACAAAGAAGCATAAGATGATGACACTCTAGACTAAATTGTACTCTTGACACCTCAAATAATTTTATAAAAAACAAGACACATAAAAACAAAACAATACAACAACCTAACACTAAATAACACACCTAACAACTAAGAACAAACAAGGCAAAGAAGCAAACAACAAGACACAACTAACAAACTTATGCAAAGCACTTATCTAGACAAACAAATAAACTACTAAAAATTTGACTTAACTTTTACTTAATTCCCATAGGATAAAATGGGAATGTGTTCTAATCACTGTGGGAATATAATGTGGATCTATTATTGATGATTTTTGTGCAAATAGACTTTGGCCAATGTGTGACAATCCCCATCTACAGTTACCATTATCTTGGTCATTTAGAAGAGTGAAATGACCATATAGCTTCATCACTATGTGTATGGGTTGAGTGTGAGGGTTAAGAACCCAATAATACTCCTAAATATTTTTATCTTGAATCACTAACCTAATCTCCTCTTCAGTCAGGAGCTGTAACTAGTTCTGCTTTTTAGATTTCAAGTGATCAGTTATCAAATCATTCTTGACAAGTTTCTTCTTTTCAAGATTTGACTAATCTAGAGGTGAGGTATCTAAATTTAGGCACAAGTATTATAAGTCTTCACAAAAGGACATCTCATCTTGATCAATGAATAAATAACAAAATTCATTTCTACTTCTGCTATCTATTTGTAAGTCACCAAGCTGATTACTCACCTCCTTCACTTTGGCAGGATCATCATAAGGTTCTTGATTAGTTGAAGTTTGCTCATCCTCTTCATCAATAGAGAGAGGTAGTTTCTTAGTATAATTAAGGTCTAAATCATCTTACCTTTACACTCCATTATTTGCATTGCTTTTCTCATTCGAAGTATTAGCCTTTTGTTTAACTATATCACTCAAATCTGCCTTGCCAAGCTATTCTATTTCATTCAAGAACTCCAAAAATAAGTGTTTCCACTAGTTTTACAATGGATTCTTGAATTTAATATCAATATCATCATCATAAATATCACCATCTAATTTATCTCTTAGGAAAAGATTAGCTTGTGTTTCATTTGATTGAGCTCCATCATTATGGCATTATAACTGCCCTTTATCATCTAAATTATACTCATGCTTACCTGTTGATCCATTGGAGTATATAAGGGTCCCAATTTAAATATCCTCTTCAAAGACACTAGAAGTGTCCTCTCTAAGGTAATATTGATATACATCTACAACTGTATCATTTTCCATCTCTTAAATGACTGCCCTTTCTTCTTCTAACCTTGATAGTTTGTCCACCATGATTGAATGATATAATTTTGATTTTTAAGCACTTAATTGATCTCGAAGAGTGGAGTGGGTGGGTGGGTAGTAGAAATCATTAGGATAATTTATGATCACAAAGGTATCCTTCCAAATATAAATCTTAAATGGTTTCTTAGGAATATTTTAAGATTGAGGAGAGATGTGAAGAGGGGCTACAGGTACTTGAGTAACAATACATAGATTATTAATAACATATTTCACATCTACTCTTCCTTATTTATCCTCCTTTTCAAGGGTGGGTATGATGAAATTAGGATCCATAGCCCATGAAGGCTTCCGTATGGATACTATTTTAGGCTCTTTGGTAGGTATAAGATCTTGAACACAAGTGGATTGCCTTAGGGAAGGAAGGTGAAGGTAGTCTGCCTTTGGGGTGATTGGAGGAGGTGGTAGAATGTGGAACTTAGAGAGTAACTTAGAATTGATTTTCACCTCCACACCATGTTCAAGTTTACACACTATATGATACAAGTCTTTGAACAAGTACCCTCCAACCTTAGTCATGAATTCATTACCCAAAAACAAGGTAAAATGAGGCAACACATCTACTAGAATAAGGTCTTGCACAACTAAAAGTTTGGGGTAGGCAGGGAAAGTGAGATGAAGATTTATAATAATGACAAATAATTTTATGGGAGATCCATTGCATTATAATTCATAGTCATAAATAGGTTCATACCTCTGATTCAAGGTGTTTGACACTGATTTAGGAACAATTGAAATATTTGCCTTGTCATTACGTAAAAAATTATGAACCAATAAATCTCCTATAACTAGGGAGGCAAGAAAAGGAGACGGGATGACCAATTTAAATGGCTATGGTTGGTTTATAGGAGTATTTTGATGAGGAATAAGAGCTTGGAATTTTACCCTTTTCTTCTGTCTACGACTCTCCTACTACTTGTCCATTTCTTTTCTTAATCTCTCAATCTCTAAGTGTAAATAATTAGTGTTTGGTGTAGGTGGATTTCAAGGGGTATCAATCTGATAATATGACTAATTATGAGGATGAGGAGGTTGTCATAGAGGTGAGGAGGCTCAAAATATGGTGGATGATTTTGATAGTGTGTAGGATATAGATTATATAGTGGGTAAGGATTAATGTATGGGCCATATGGGCTATGTTAAGGTGGATATGGGGTGGAGGGAAGAAACCTACCTCATAAGATGCCATGTATCCTTATGATAAATGTGTAACAAATCAAATCCATGACTAAAAACCTTCTTACCTCTACAACCATGAAACCACTAGTCTCTCTGAAGTTGAGATTGATTGTAAACCTTCCAAAGATGCTTGACTTTGCCCAAGATGACTACAACTGATGTTGTTGATGTCTTCAGCTTCCAAATGTTCTCCAATATCTTTTGTGCATGTTTTTGGGCACTTGAAATCTATCCCACTGGCTGTGTTAGAACTATTGGAGACTTAGGATGCACCCTATCTCAGTAAAGGATTATATAAGTCCTCTTGCTCAAACCTAGTCCAACATGGGAATGACCCTAGGCTGTGGGTTACCTAAATTTGGGTCAAACCTCTAGGGTTTTTTATGAAGCTAACTCCTCAAATTGTTTTTTATAGTGCTCACCTAAGACATAAATAGGTTGGGATGAAAAGAGAGGATTTGCATAAATGAAAACCTACTTTAAGTGTGGTGATGTACTATGAATTCATTGTATCCACTCATAGGATTGAAATCTTGACACACTAATGGACTATGAATATACTTAACACAATGCCTAAAATGATTTAAAATGACTATGGTATGTACAAAAAATACCCATCGCATAAAAAATCCCTCAATCTTCACAAAATTAAATCAAAGACGACTAAAATACCTTAAAACAAAATCTAAAATAAAAAATCTTCAAAACTAAGAGTCATATATTATCCCATCCTAATTTATGCCTCTTACATATCCTCACTCATAGTAACCTATTGGGTGATTTACAAACTCACACACACACAAAATGAACTCTCATATGTAGTACTAACATATATAGGATATCTCTAATAGCTAGAGTACACATAGTTTGTTAACTTCGCTCATGTATTGCATAGTCTTGATATTAGATATAAAATTAATGTTGCACCCCTCTATACATCATTTATATCAAGTGTTAATTGATTGGTTCAACTCAACCTTAGTAACACTAGTACCACATCACATTATTATGAGTGGCTCACCCTGAAATCTATACAATTACAACATTGGTATCATACTACACTATTATGATTAGCTCACCCTAAAATATATGTAACTACACTATACTATCAAGATCAATGGTATAACCTTCAGGCATTCAGGTTCAATTTATGCAGCTAATTGAGGATGCAATAGAAACCATTACTCTTCAATAAAGGATGAATGATTTGTGCATAACTACATAGATCTATGTAACCTATTCATTTCATATCTCTTACATGAATTCATAGATTGAATGACATTTTTAGAAGCCTCTAGATTGTTTTTAAAGCTCACAAAGATTTGGCACTAAGATTTATCTAGGTGAACTTCTAAATTATGAGCTAAAATTTTCAAAAAATAATTATAAACCACTATTAGAGCATACCTTGAAACTCTGTGCATATTATAGGTTGGCTCACACCATCAGATTGGCTCACCCAAGATCAAAAACATCACATTCAATATTCCTTATTCAATGATTCACTCAGTAGTACATGATCATAAGGACATCTACAGGTTGATTAGCACACCAATCTGCATGCCATCATTCCAACATTGGTACCATATCCTTATGCATTACTTAGCTCAATTAGCACACCCCAAGTTGGTGCAAAGCATTAAGGAATGATTATGCATGAGTAAAATTCCACACAACACTTGTAGATTATGTAGTCTTATGCAACATCCACCTCATAGTTATCACAACTTATATATTTCTACATAAGAAACTCATAACACTCATAGTTTTTCAGTCTTACACATCTCATAATGTAGTACTCATAATTCATACAACTTCATGCCAACTTATCTTAAAGTTATTAAAGCCACATCCCTTATGTGCACACACAAGTTTATTATCCATTTTGAATAAATACCCTTGCACCTTGTAGAACACTCATGCATCACTACATTTCCTCATAACACTTCACTTATATGTAGAGGCTCTTGCACTTAAAAGAACCTTTGTGGCATATTGTTTGCTCTATTTAGAGCTTGCCTTTGCACCATATCCAAATAGAGTGCTAGGTGGCACTCTCAATTCTTACACCATGTCAAAGCATATATTAGAATAACACACTCTATAATTTTAACTACTACATATACAAGAATTCCAACTATCACTCAGGAAAAAGATGAATTGCTCTTGTAACCATTTTTATTTGTAACCATCACCAGTTTTAACCAATTTCTTATAATGATGTAATTTAAGGCATATGATAGAAAAGAGGCCATTTTATCCTATCCTAATCAATTATGTCCATAACATATTAAATAATTTCATGCCTTAAGTATATTATGTCATTCAACCATATCTCCCACATGTTAGCATGCTCTATGTATCTAACATCTTAATGGTCATCTCCAAGTATAAAAAAACTAGTTAGGATGTGTCATCCCCATTATAGATCATAGGATCTTGTTATCCTTATATTTATGGTCACTTATAGTTAAATAAAGTTAGCAAAGAAGCATTTTCATTATGATCATGGGAACCTACCCTCCTAGCCTTATTATGCATTATAAACATATATAATTTTACCTATTCTTTCAGTTGAATAGAAGTGACACCATTTTTCCAATGTCATGTGTCTAAATGTGTAATGGTTGTTTTACATATTGTATTAGATTCCATCTCATGATTATGAAATATATAATTCTATTTAAATAAATCCATCTAGTTTAAATGGTTATATCATTGTCCATTGCACAACCTCGTAGTCTCAGTGTAGATCAACTAGTTAGATTATATGGAGACCCTATAAATTGCATAGAATTTGGTCCAAAGATGCACAAATGATGTAACAAATTCATATGAGCTAATGGTTTAGGGGTTGACATGGTCAAATAGAGTGCTACCAATTTGATTGTTTCATTGGATAGGTTAAGATAAGTTGCCAATATATCATATGTGGAGGTGCTCACTAATATGCCTCATTTGAGAGGGAGATATGTGAGCCCCTATGACTGATGGGATAGAAAATAAAATGGATAGGGATGTAGATCCCCCATTTGTTGATCTAGGGGTTAATGATGCTAGAGTGATTACTCATTACACAACATGGTGGGATGGATCACATGTGCTTCCTATGTTTTTATTTACAATAACAGTGGTTAGAGATGATTATGATGGAGGTGAGGGTGGTGGTGGTATTGTTGGTGGTGACAAAAGTGTGCCTTAAAAAAGACCAAATGCAAATCCTAATGTTATTGTTGGAGGAGATGGATCAGGTGAAGGAGTAGGAGTAGGAGGGGACATGATGGTATTATTATCCATATCACAGGAAACCCCCATATATGATGGTAAGTATATTGTATAAATGTTTGTCATTTGTGGTGCATACTTTGATTAACTTATTGAATGTTAATTATTGTAGTTTATATCATTTAGATTATGACTATTTATTCAATGATGTAATTATTTACATGAGACACACTAATGTGGATGATCCATTTGAGAGGGTCATTAATGTTTTTTTAGCATGTGATTATTTGTTTAACCCTATGTTTTTTTACATTTAAAATTATTAATTCAATAACAAAGGATAGATTATATTGAGGCCCATATAATAATATTTTAGAAGCATGTACTGCTAGTTAAGGGAGGGAAGGTAACACATATGTTTCATCAATTGAGGTTGTTGTGGATACATTTATTACAAAGTTGGATCAAGTGAATGAGATGCATACACAAGCTCAAGAGGACCTAGTATATTATATAAACCCCTTGTAGACATAGGGGTTGGGTGTAGTAGTTAAACTGGTAGTAAAATGAGTGAAACACTCTCAGATGTGATTGAAAGTAGTGTCATGGGGTATCATAGATTTAGGGATAGGGGTGAGAGTGACGATGATCTATCCATCTCATATCAAATAATGAAATTAGATGTATGATGTATTTGGGTAATGTGACCCATTTTTTATTATGTATGAGATAGCCTCATTATGTGTGTGTGTCTACACACACACATGACAAGTTTTTGAACTATATGTTTTCTATGTGTTGATGCATATATGTCTTTGAGACCCATGTTTTACATTTAATTTTATAAAGTGTCTCACCTTGAGAAGTGTATGATGTAAAGTAACAAATAAAAATAACATGTGATATAACAAATAGACAAGTAATGTAAAACATGCACACACACAAATATATGTATGTATGTAAACACATATATGTGTATATGTATGTAAACACACACAAACACACATGTACATACATATATACATACATATACTATATATGTACATACATATACATACACACACACACACACACACACACACACACACACACACACACACACACACACACACACACACACACACACACACATACCTATTTATTTATTTATTTGTGTGTGTGTATGTATATATATATATACATATACATATATATACATACATACATACATACATATATTTATGTATGTATGTATGCATGTATATATATGTATATGTATATATATATATACATACACACACACAAATAAATAAATAAATAGGTATGTATGTATGTGTGTGTGTGTGTATGTATGTATGTATATATATATATATACATATATACACACACACACACACATACACACACACATACATATATATGTACACACACACACACACACACACACACACACACACACACACATACATATTTGATAAGTTTTTAGACTACACATTTTCTATGTATTGATGTATATATGTCTTTGATATCCATGTTTTGCATTTAATTTTCTAAAGTGTTTGGCCTTAAGTCATGAATGATCTAAAGTAATAATTAAAAATGGCATGTGATATAACAAATAAACAAATAATGTAAAGCATTGTGATGTATCATATAAAAAATAATAACACCTAACTTACAACTAATGATGTAGACATTGAAGTTCATAGTAAGTGGGTGATAACACTACCTAATGATATGGACACAAGTATATGGATCAAAGTATAGTATTTTCATTGGCATGAACACATAACTCAGAGCACTAGAAGGTGATGGATACATATAAAAAATGTCCTCATCTCTAGTGCATTGAAATGTCTCATTATAATCAAAATTTTTATCTACAGGAGATGAAATGTTAGATGGCAAAGCCTTAGGCTCTTGTGATTATTGAATAGTATAATTGGTATTATATTTTTGCTTTGGTACCACTTTTGAGATGTAACCTTATCTACCTTGGAATGTTCTTCTTCTTTTTTAGTTGGTCTATATCTTGAAATTGAAATAGTATCACCTTGGAAATCAAATTTTATGTGATCATGGGCATCATCAAATGTTGAATTCATTGATTGTAAACAAGGATAACCTAATATTGATTTATACTTGAGTAGAGTTGAAATAACATATAATGTGATGAGACATGTTTTGAGACCAAGAGATATAGGCAATTGAATGCATCCCATTGTTAGATGTTCTGGTAAATCAGTTGTAGTCACATGTTCAATATCATATCTAATAAACTTAAGAAAATAAATACTACACATACTAAATTGAGATTCATCATCAATCACAAATCATTTTCATTGACGTCCCTATATATAAACATTAAATATAAAATTCTCTATAGTCGAGATATAATTATTAGTGAGATCATTGCATGCCTTAATTGGATCATTACTCTTTTTAAGGATGTGTTGCTTATGATCTTCCTTCTTAAGTACCTATTAATTAAGTAAATATTTATTTAGTAATTATTTTTTAGGAAGATCTTTCTTAGGATCTGGCACATCATGTGAAATAAGATGATAAACTTTAGGAAATGTAGTGCTACTAGGATGTTCATAAATTTCAATATCATCTTTCTCAATAAGACAATGATTTTTTTCTTTTAAGGCATAACATCTATTTTTTTGAATATGCATGAGTTTTATAATAGAAAAAATAGTATATATATCTACATGAGTTTGGTGCATAATAGGTGTCATAATATCTAATAGGATGGAGTAAAATCATCATAAAATCAACTGTCATTTTTAACATTGTACTTGGAGTATCATGTAACTTAGGACATTATTACGATCCACTAAGGGAAGGTGTAGGACTTGTTGGAGTCACCTTTTTCTTAGCCAATGGTGTATATGTATTATTTTTAGACACATGATTTTATTTGGAAAAGTAAAAACATTAGTGTAATTGTTTTTATTAAACATTTTAGAATGTACAATCTCCTTTTCTAATGTCATATCCTCAAAACAAATATAATTGAAATATTGACAAACATGATAAAATAATTTATATTTGAGAGGAGATATAAGACCCATAAAAAAAAAAAAAATTATTTCTCAAAGTTTTTTGGTTGATATATCAAGTGGTGAATACTATACTTAAATCATAATGTATAGTCATAAACATGTTTAATTTTTCCTTGGTGAAAAGATGGGAGATGCTCTAATATAGTCATTGGTCCTTTTTTATTGATATATAGTGATAAAAATATTTATTCCAACTCAAGATATGTATGTAATGAACCACTAGGAACTATATTAAATTAAATTAAGGCATGACCTGTTAGGATTCTAGGGAATGTCTTAAGTGAAATTCTATCATTGACATTATATTTCCCAAGAAAAGCTATAAAGTACATAAGATGCAAATAAGGATCACCATACCCATAAAATAATGAAAATGTAGGCATTGTAAAATTATAAGGAAATGGTGAATTAGGTATATTCATACTATGGGTTGACCATGTACGACATTATAACTAGCCCTCACATTGAATGCAATAGACTCTAGAGACAACACTTGTCCTTTATTTTGTAATTCGTCTATTGCATTCATCATAGCTAAAATATATTGGGAAGGCACTTAAGATTTTATTAAGGGGTTCATTAAAGAGTTGAACCTTAACATAGATATTAAACATGGGTTTTGAAGACAAAAAATGATCACAAATCCTAGAATATGAAGGAATGCAATTACAAAATTTAGAATGATTTATATGAGAATCACAGGTATTACTTAATTCATTAACAATGTTCATAATTTTAGAAAAAAAATTAGGGTTTGATAAAATATATGATTCACTAGAAAAAATAATCATCATTCACATTCAAGACAATTTATTTCATCAAGGACATAATATTCATTTCACTAATATGAACCATGATTCTAACTAAGAAAAAGTATAAATTATGAGAAAACAAGGGGAAATCAACCCTAGGGATATGATATGAGAATGAAACCTAAAAAAATAGAGCTGAAAATGAATAAAAAATAACAAACCCCAAGGGTAGGAGAGAAGGAACCTTAGCTTAGATGTTAATTTATTGGTTTCACTAATTTATTTTAACAAAAGTGGATTAAGGTTAAATTACCTTAGCACAAAAAACTAAAGCGGGTAAAAAATGGATATTACAGATATAAAAATCCAAAACAATTATTAATCTAATTTATTATCACTAACAAAAACAAATTGAATAATAATAAGACACAAACAAGTGAAACTATTTAAAGCAAGAGCAAAAGATTGAAATTTAACACACCTAGGCATAATCTTGGGATTTTACAACTAGATCTGGGATATGCAAGTCTCTATTCTATAATGAAATTTGGAAGTTTACTTCTATAGGGATGGATTTGGCCCCTGTATTATGTCTTGAATTTGTACTAAGGTGGATTCAGCTGCTAAACATGTATTAACTATGTTTATGTCTAATTTGCATTGTAGTCACTTTTTGATTTTGAGATTTTTTTGATAGGTGCATAGAGTGATATCGTACATTCACGTGTCTTTGCCTTATATAATTTTTAGGTATAATTTTCTAATTTATATATTTTTAATGTAATTCACCATAAATTCTTACAAGAGGAAAAATGAAAGGTTATCTGGGTCAAGAAACCATCAAGGAATTGAAACTACATATCCTCACACTGAAATTAAAACTAATATATTTATAATGTAGTGTGAATGGATATTTAAAGTAAGAAATTTTGTTTTCTCTTCTGAGGTGGAGACACAAATACATGCACAATTCTCATATTTTTATTTTGGTACCAAATATAGATAAACCTTGATACAAGTCCTTAACAACATAAATAAAATTTTATAGAGTGTGCCTAGACTTTAAATGATAAATAATTATTCTTAATAATAATTATTAAAATGCATCTAGGAGGCCTTGTATAAATATCCTTATCAAATTTGAACTACAAACCTATTAGCATGCAAATGAATGCAAAGAGGAAGAAAGAGGCCGACAAAATAGGCCCACACGAGCAGGAGAAGGGGAGATAGCTAAGGGCCCACAAAAACAATAAGGACAAATTCAATGGACTGAATAATATGCCCTAGAGTTAGAAAAAACAAAAAAACAAAGAGAGGAAGAAAAGAGAAAAGAGGGAATCCCTAAGGCCATAAACACATAAGAGAGAGAAAATATAATATAGAGGGTAAGATAAGGCCACAAAAATAATAAGGAAGCAACATAATCACATGAAAAAGCACCAATAATTATCTAAAATCAAATTGATGGATCATATACACCAAATAATACTATTTTTTTTGCAAAAACAAGTCTTGTACCAAAATTAGGTGTCTGCATACCCAAAAATGATATCACACATGCATGGCTAATTACACCATGTCATATCATACTCCCAATTCTCATGCCACATTAGTAGACTCAACATCACCATGGACATATATACTTCAAACCATCACACCTATAGGGATGTAAAACATCATTTGTTTCATAACCATATTATTTTTTATTTGATTTCTTGTAATTGTATATCTATAACTTTTCAATCCTGAAGTTTGATAGGAGACACAAAGAGTCACATTATAGATAAAAAAAACCTATTAGGAGTTATTTTACCGCTTTTAATCATGATAATATTCATTCTAAGCCTTTTATCCCATTATAGCTTATGTACCATACATGTTCATTCCATTTGAATAAAATAACACTATTTTCATATCTCTTTCTTTTTGAATGTGTAATGTTTTAATATGTTTGGTTTCAATTACACATTCAAACTAAAATAAATAGATTAATATTTAGTTTACTTGTTTATCCTCCATGTTACCATATTAGGCCTTGTAGTATGGATCATTGGTATTATAATATATTTTTGCATCATGTTGTAAAAAGGATCACTAGTCATATACCTAAAAATAATTGTGCATAGTAGGAAATAAGGAACATAACCTATTTTTATATCATAATAACTAAAATAATTTTGTTGTAAGAGTAATATGGTTGAAAATAAAAATCATGATGACTTACCAGATGTCTATAAAGTCATTTGTTTGACCAGAGTAACACACTACACTCTTTAAAATTCCATTCTTCTTTTCTACATATTCACATGCCATTTCAACATCATGTCCCTTTCAAGATCCAATCAATATATATATTCCTATGTTTAAAGGAAAGATCATCACCATAACATTAAATAATTAGATTCTAAAGTTTTTTCTTTTGTTGGATTTTTGAGTTACCTTGGAAAGAACCTAATACCATTATCATTTTCTCAATAATTTTTTTTTGTTACATAGGAATTGTAATGTGTTCTTATGGTATTGAAGGTTTGTTCATTGGCTCTTATTTTTTATGCACAAATATCGACAAAGTGGGTAGTGGTTAGATGACTCAATTATATAGTTATAGGCCTAATTATTCATTAATTTCTTCACTGACACTAACAAGATTGTCTTCATTTGACTAAATATGTCTACATAAATTATACATTAGTGAAAATCCTATATCATCTATTGTTTGAAAGAATATAACCCATTTAAACCTATGATAATTTTAATAGTATTGCTTGAAAATAATACTAACATCTCAAGCTAATATAAGGAGAAATTAGTACACAACTAAATAAAATAGTTCCTTGACTACATTGTGCATGTGTGAGAAAATAAAAAAAGTAAGATAGGGTGTTGAAGTAAAATAGGGTAATCTCTAGTTATATTCCCAACAAGATATAATTATTGACCTATGACACATTAGTGAAAGCATAAAACACTACCAAGATTGAGAAAATTTTTAATATGAAGAAAAAAATTACCTCTTCATCTAACACTACGTGAAAGAGAAATTCCATGACCATTATTCCTAAAAATATAGTGTCAAAGCATAAAAATTTGCATTGAGGATAACAATCACAATATTTTATAGCATATAAAATAATCACCAATGCCATCAACATCAAATAAAGTTAAGTGGAAGAAAGTGAAAATTTATGCCACTAAGACTACACAAGAACCCATAATAATTTTTAATGTCGCACCCACAAATTATTTTATTATGTAGTATACATTAAGTACCGTGAAATACAAAGACACTGATCTAGATGGATTTTTTTTGATGTACAATATATCTTATAATGACTCTTATGATGGAAAAAATGCCTTTTAAACACCAATATTTTCATCTTGGGTCAACCCACTTATTTCTTATTCAATAGTGGGAGCTAAAATAACATCACTACACAAGATGTAGTTTAATTCCTAGGTATAATCAATGAGATACATCCTTAGTCATAGTCATTAGGATGTATATGATAGGGTAAATATATTAAGTATGGTGTCACTACATTTTATAATATGAAATCAAACCCATGTGTGATACACTCGCTTATGATGTGGTACCATTGCAGGTTAGTGCATTCTAATTAGTAAGCCATATGTGTATGACCTTGATGGTACCTATATAAATAAACCAAAATATTGGTACCTATATAGATAAACCATAATGTTGGTTCATCATAGTCAATGACCAAAATTTAAATATCCTAGAGTATTTTATAAAGACCAAAGTTAGTCTAGTATCTTTCAATAAATGTTTCAATATCATTTCTCATGTATGGTTTTTTTCATGGTATACCTAAAGACATTAAAGTGCAAGAGCAAGCATGTATTGGAAACATGAAAATTTATACTCTCATTATAGTAAGATCATATTTAAAATATATATATTGACATGTTGTCATTGAAGAACCCAAAGGAGCCTACACAAATTCCATGCTAAATTATCATATCAATTTGGTTTGAGTATATTATCTTCAAAACAACTTGTTGTACCATAAATCCATTTGGATATATTACAAGATTTGATGCCAAATTGAAGATCTTATTTATCAAAGAAAAATCAAACCAAACTCTTATTCTTGTGTAAATATAATATTATTTGCATCAAAGAAATATCGGTCATATCACCTATGAATTCACTATTGTGTAATAACTAATATTTCAATAAAGAACCAATATTCATTGCCATGAATTAATGACCTTACATACCAACTTTGAGGTGCATTATACTTAATCAAAGATTGACCTATAATCAGATTTCCTTGATATTGCAATCCATCTTAACTACTTTTATAAGATAACATTCAAAATGAGGAAACAATCTTATGAATGGTTGGTTATGCCTTTTAGTTTACTAGTGCACCAACACCATTCATGTGCATGATGGATGACATACTCATGCTATACACTAAATGCTTCACCATCATATATTTACATGATATTGCATTGTAGAAATAATTGGGAGGATTATTTTGATCACATAATGTGCATCCTAGATTTTTTTTTTCAAACACAAATTACAATCGAACTAATGCAATTGTATTTTTTGTATCACATAGATCCCATACTTATGTTACATTATTGATTGTACATACATCCATATGGATCCATAATTATCAAAATTAACCTAATAATGGTATTTTTTTGAAATCTCATATAGCATAATATTTTTTTTGGACTTGATAATTTATATAATATGTTCATCCTTATATTATTACATATATCTTAGTTTTTCAATCATATCATGCAAGACAAAGTTGTGTTCTAATGAAAACTGACATAACAAGGTGTATTTAAGGATATCATTTAATGTCTTTGTGATGCACTAGTCCTAAACGTGTAAAATATTTTCCAATACTTTAAGGTATAGACTGACGTATCTAATTATGCACTTAGTGTATTAATCACTCAACATGAACATCTTTTTATATATCACCAAAAAATAGTGACATAGTTCAATATTACTCTACCTATGCAAAAGAGTTGTATTTTAATGTGTAATAAGTCAAGTAATAGTGAAACTCCATTTTAGGTAAGGATACCATCATTAACTTAGATCTAGAACATGGATTTATTATTTGAAATACCTATGATAAATCACTAATATTATTTTTTAGTCCATTATAGTGGATATGTTTTTGGAGATGGTTAACATGCCTGCATGAAATAAAAGCATCACAATTCTATATACATTGTATTTTTTATTCAATCATGTTTTTATACACTTTGGAATACCTACATCCATCATGTACAACTAATACACAATGTTTGTTAATAATGTTGGGAATGCATTTTGGGAGATGTTAGGTACACATTTGTACTAGTCTAAAGCATTTTGACCTTAAAAAAATATAAAATATAAGTTTATAGGTACACACTATTCCATCTATTATACATGTATAATATTATACATCCATACACTTAGGATGTTAAGATTCCCTTATTTCATCATGCTTAATAAAAATCTCTTCATAGTTCTATAGGGCATAGTGTATTTTAAACATGTCAATGGTGTAGACACATACATATGGTTGTAGTTACTTTACAATGTTAATTATTTACACATCCCAAAACCATATGACTTACACCTAAATACACAACTCTTATTTGCCATTCTTTTAGACCATTTATATATATAAGGGATTGCACATTTTTTTGCCATCACTACTACACAAAAAAATTAAAATTCAAATGCTCAAACCACTTAATATCACCCATAGATTGTCTCTTACTTAGAACAACTATCTTTAATCTTTCAGAATAGGTCTACACTAGGTGGACATGAGTGCTACTGCACTCTTGTCCACCTAGGGCAATTGTGTCTTACACCAAATAATGGATAGTCTCTAAATTTTTAATATTTTGGGTCTTCTCGCACATTTTGTAAGGTTAGCTATAGGAAATTGTTAGAAGTTTTGCCTATAAATACACAACAAAGGTCATTCATTACCCCACTTGCTATCACTTGGTTATTAGCTTACACACTATTTGACATTGAGAAAATATACCCTATTATTTCCAAATTCAAGATCATTCAAAAGGAGAAACCATAATACAAGTCTAAAGAATTTCAAATCAAGTAAAGAGATATCATTTTCAAGTATTAAATCTATTTTTATAGAAACATACACATATTCAAGGAACACAATTACATAATTACTCTAGGTGGGAGAATTATATGTGCTTGATTTTCCTTTTTAGAGTATTGAATATGTAGGCAACAATCAACCATCAAGGGGGTGATTAAGGTCAACACTCCCCTATTTTTTATAGGTTTTCAAGTTTTCAAGGATAAAATGAGGAAAAAAATAATTTTGTGTAGTATAATTTGAATTGAAATAGCTCAGCATACTCAATAGACTTAGGCATAGGAGGTGCATTAATTAAACTTTTATCATAATCAACTGGGATAAGTCACACTCAATGGAATTGAGTGGACTGCCTTCCTATTTACATATAATGATCTTGTCCAAAAATAAATTTTGATTCTACTTATGATATTTCATTATCAAAATATTATTTTCTTTACATTTATTTATTAGTCACTAGTCACAATCAACTAGGACAAGTCCATGATCAATGGAATCAAGCAGCCTAAACTGTAGTCTAGTTAAGGTAGACCTATCAAGAATTAGTTTTAAATTTTCTCCCTAATCCTAAGTAATACATACTCACATATTTTTTTGATTTATACTTGTAAACATATGAAATAATCAATAGAGTTCCTAGTTTGAGCCAAGTACATTTCTTCTTAGTATTAGAAAGGAATGCTTGTCATTGCGCCAAAAGATCGACATGTTAATGTCTGATACAAACACTAGATAAGTAATCACGAGAGGCTGCTAGTCCATGTCACAAATACCTGAGGGGGATGCTAGCGATTAGTCCAACAATCCCCCCCTCAGTGTTACCCAAGGGGATTCTAACCCATGACCACGGCTCTAATACCAATTGTTAGAAAGGAATGCTTGCCATTGCACCAAAAGATCAACTTGTTAACACCTGATGCAAACACCATATAAGTACTCATGGGAGGCTGCTAGTCCATGTCACAAATCCCTGAGGGGGACGCTGGCGATTAGTCCAACACTTAGTGGTTTCCAAAGATAACAATTTTCCATAAATTTGAATTTCCAAAACTAGAATTGTTGATTATTGTACATCTTAAGCATTCTAATATCTATCAAGTTTTACACATATTAACATCATTGTATTTATTATTTTATCAAAATAGGGTAAAACATATTGGTGAACTCATACCATTTCGAGCATTACTTTTCTAATTTTTGTCCTAGGGTTTCATATTAGAATCTAATTTCTATACACAAAAAATTGATTTTTTTTCAATTTAAATTTAAATTTTATTTTTATGTTTCAAATTTTTATTTTCTCTTGTTTTCTTAGAAATTGTGATTTGATAATTTTAAAACTCATAGGATCTGTCCTTCTAGGCAAAGTGATCTTTAGTTTTCTTAAACCATAGAGTGAGGGGTACTTCCCTAATAGTCAAGCCATGAGACAACACTATATACATATTTTAATTTACATGTACCTCATAGTATATTAAAATAACTTAGGTCTTGATTTTTATCCACATGAAATCTTTGATTGTTTATTCTTGAAGTGCACCAATAAGTAGTTATCCCCAAGGAGTTACCCATAATGTAGCCTAGAGATGCGATAATGTGATTATGGGATGATGGAATCCTCCATAGTTAGTTTCTTTTGGACTGTGTTCACTATTTATGATTGGGATTAGTATATCTGAGAGCCTACAAATCAAACAGACCTTGCCTAGTTATACCCTTTGACATCCTTTCTTTTTTGGTATGATTGCTTGTTTACTAGAAGTAAGCTTGGTATTTTTTATATTTTTTATATTCTAGGTCAATAAATATAAAATGGATTCTAAATATGAAATTTATAATGGTGCTCATAGTTTGTATTTTCTCCTCTCCAACGATTATACATCTTATGATTATGGTAATGAATAAAATAATGATGACACTTATAAATTTTTTGATGCTTCTTATGTCATAAAGAACATAATTGTGATAAATATGACTATTATTATGAACATGGTTAAAATAGAAAAAATTAAGATGATTGGTACAATAATTAATAATATAGTGGATAATAAAGTGAGCACACTAATTTACAAATTTAAAAATGAATTCCTCACTTATATTCCTCTTTTCATAAAGCAAAACATACCAATAATGATGCTAGCATATGTTATTGGATTCACTAGAACATGCTAATTATAAGGATAACACCTACGATTTGAGGAAGAGATTGTGGGAAAGGAAAATAATTACTCAGTATTCAACTTCTAACCTAGGATCATAGAGGTTTATACAATCTCAAGTAATCTTATGACTATTTAATTTGACAAATATTTAATGGTAAAATTAGATATGATGACATATTTGTCAAACTTATAAGGAAAAGACTTTCTTTCTATTCATTAATAATAAAAGATTTCTAAAAGATGAAAGTAACTTGTAGACGGTTATAGAGTAAGATTATCAATTCATGAAGTTATTATGTAATATCACCCAAATTCATAGTGAGTAGATAATATCAAGTAGAAGACAAAACCATTTTCATAAGAGATAGTCTTGTAGCACATATCATTACCCAAAAGATATATCTCACATAGGAAGCACAAAGCAATTATATTAACCATCAAATAGTAAATCTCCTTACATTCTTCATATTATGAAGTACTCATTACACTTTCATCCTAGATATCCTAGGATTTACTCAAAAGGACCGTATACAATATCACCCACTACTATCCAACACTTTTTAACCCATTCTACTACAATCCATAGGAATATATAATATTGAAAATTATATTGTTATAATCACAAAGTCTATACTTAGCATCCAGGTATGTCAACCTGTATTCTATTGCTAAATATTCCATGTACATGATCCCAACTAAAAATAGAATATCTTCATAACAATATTTTAGAGTAACCACTAATTAAAAATAAACCATGATGTGGCACACTCATAGATGTGAGTGGCTAGTGTACACATTCCCTAACTAATAAATGAATATCTTCTTTCCATTAATCTATTGCAAGGATCTAAAAGTGAAGAATCAATAATTTATGCACCTTGTTTACCTCTTAAGTTTGCTACTGCATTACATCACACTAATCAATATAAACTAGAAAATCATAGTCCTTGTATAGAAATGGAAAATAATACAAATAAGTGTGCTACTCC